>CAEFZX010012288.1:0-97748 GCA_903066825.1 Alfaro cultratus | reverse complement strand
TATATATGATTTTTGTATATATTCTAATTTTGTTTAATAAAAGAAAAAGTTTATATTGTATATATATATATATATTTATATATATATATATATATATATATATATATATGTGTGTGAGTGTGTATTTCTCTTAAAACTTCCTTTGGGATAGTAGCGGCTGCAAGACTTTATCGAGTATTAAATATGGCTTGATGTTGACGTCACGTTCAGTGCAGGAGAGCCTCCTTTACAAGTCTATCTTGATGTAAACTTTACTTTTCTATTTCCAATGATTTACTGTTTGGAGTGGGTTAAATATTTCATGTGCCACCGAGGCCGCTCTGCTGAAACCCATTCTGCTCTCGGCACACAAGCCCATCTATTTCTGTTCCCGTTTGTTAAATATTAACCACACACTCCCACTGTCTCATCCACTGTGAATAGGTGTAAGTGTGTTTATGCTTGGGAGACGGAGATGCCGCGCGTAAAATCTCTCTGTTCGTGTGTTTGTGTGTGTATGTGTGCATCAAGTGTTTTAGAGGTGTGGATTTTAGCTTCGACAGTGATCTGCTTGGTGTCACAAGTATAACAAAACAAACTCATGCTGGCTATTTTGATCCACCATTAAAAAATATATATATTTAAAAATGGTTTATAATAAGCAGTAATTAATTATGTATATTACAAGAGCAATTGTTGTAAAACATAGTTACACTAGCGTTATCAAAGCAGCAGTGTTTTTCCATTGGTGTGCTATAGACAATGTAGAGCCTTACCTTGTCTGACAAATACTTGACATAAATCGTAGCTAATTCTCTGATAGAAAGCTGCTGAAAGTCTTGCTCTCGCTCGCTGTCCTGCAGTATGAATAAACCGCAAAACCAGACTTGCTATGAGCGGCCATCTTCTCTGCCCAGTTGATTTAAATAAACAATAATAAGAACAAGGACAAAACAGGAAGATGAAACCTTCGTTACATGCCTCACCTCGGCCAGACTAGAAAGGGGCAGTAGCCCAGGGCCCTAATAAGGGGCGGCTCAAAGATATGCAAATATTGTCCTTTATATGGAAGTCATGGATCCAAATAAAGTGAGTTGTATTATTTTAGGAATATAAACAATGTTCAAGTATTTGAAAATAATTTAGTCAATTAATTTGGGAGTAACATGGAGTTATTGGCTGGAGTGTTTATTAGTAAACTACCACACATCAATTATTACCTCCTGATGTAAAGGACTACCTATTACTTTACTGTATTAGTGAAATCCTTTTTCCTTAGTGTATAAGACACCCAAACTGACTCCAGCCCAGGGGCCCACATCCTTGTAAACTCGGCCCTGAGTATCACAAACAACGTTTATGAAAGTTCTGAAAATTTGCATCCCCTTTACTTTCTTTGTTCTGTTTCATCTGTTTCTGTTTTTCCGCTCCTGAAAAAGCAACTGACCTTCATAGTAAGTAGTTTGTTTAAATTTCCTCCTTGAAGATGAGTGGCTGTTCTTCTGGTATCCCAATCCTCTCTCACCTTCTCACAGGCTGGAGTGTACACTTGTACTAGGTACAAAATCAATCAAATGCAGTCGTATGTCTGTAATGCAGTCAGCTTCTTGCTTATTGATTGATGGGGTTGAAGTAAAACCCGCAGAGTAAAAAATAATTTCTACACTGAAGCTTAATTTCTCACATCATACTTTTAATTGTTGAGTGCTTTTTATCAAGAAGCGTGTCTTTTAAACTCTACTATTTCACTATTCATTTGCAATTTTTTAGATTTTTGGTGTATGGCAGGGATTATCCTGCTCAGTGTTGCAAACCTGTTGCAACTTTTCCTACCGTCTAGTTTAAAAAAAGAGAACAACTTGGCTACCAACTTTTTCTGGTGTAACCACAGACTCTAACTTGAAAGCTCATATCCAGTTTACTGCTTTCAATTAGCTTCTCGCCATCTTAAAGGGCCAGACGCAGCAGTCCCTCCCAGCTGCAGTCCCTCCCAGCTGCAGTCCAAAGAGGTGATGTTTGCCTCTCCACATACAGAGACCAAGGACATCTTCACAAATGATAGTCTGACAGATTCAATATTTTCAGATGGTGTAATTTGCTTTCACAATGCAGCATGTCAAATGGTCTAAACCCTTTAGAAAAACTTTTTCCAAGAACTGTGGAAGAAATTACACAAAAAACCCACGAAGAAGATGCGAGTGCAACTTCCTTCCTCATGGCGTCAAATTTTAGGAGGTGTAGGATTTCTCTTTTGTCTTTGGTAAAAGACCACAAGCTACTCCTCCCGTTAGCCTTAGACGTGTGAGTTTGCTTTGTTTATATTTACCCAGAATGCCTTTGCTATAGTCCGCTTCCTGTTTTTGGAGCGGTCTCTGGTCCGCTTGGGATTCACATATACATTTTAACTGCACCAGAGAGTTCACTTCAACTGAACCGAGAGCTAGGTTTTAAGGCAGACTGGAGTTAGATTTTTTTGTTTCACATCAGAATTTGATCACACATTGACACCTTCCCAATCAAACCGAGCTTTCCAATACAACAAACTGGACTTCCATAAAAGTGGACTAAACAGGTGTGGTGTGAATACATGCTAAATGAAGGACATACGCACAAAATTGTTCTTTTTCAAAGCCATTTGTTTCAAACACAATTTGCAAAATAATGCACAACAAAAAAAAAACAAATCACATATCAAAAGTGCTGTTGTAGACCAATTCTATTTAGCAGGGTCTAAAACGCCATGCAAGAAGTGACAAATTAAAATGAACTTATAGGTTTTGATCATTATGTAAAATAAGGGATGATGGCTTTTGATGATTTTCAGCAACATTTTAGCAGCATTTCTTGCAGGGTCTGTCACGCGACGTTTCATACAGACCATTCAACAGTTAGTGCACAGTGTGTGGATGTACTACAGCAAACATTGATATTTTAAATGTACATCAGACTTTTAGAAATTCTCAATTTGAAAACTAGCAAATTTCTACAGTGTAACATCCACCTTGAATTAAAAAAGGGTTTCTACTCAAAAACTAGATGGGGAAAAAATAACCGGAGCAACTTTTTATTAAACATTATGACAATTTTTTTTTTGCATATCGTGTGCTCAGGACAGATAATAGGACTTTTAAAGGGGCATTAGTATAAGTTTAAGTAGAATAACGAAACTCGTCTTATTATCCCATCTTGCGTAACTCACAAATATATACAGTACCTTTCTGTAAAAATGCATTCACAAAAACAAAACAAAAAAATCTTTATTGTTTTCCTGACTCAGGTAGAAGAACACAGTGAGAATCCCCTTGTGCTGCTGATGCAATGCTACCTTTTTTTTTTTTTGCGCAAACCTCTCGCCGGCCCACGCCAGACAATTAACGAGAGTGTTTTGTTTTCTGGAGGCTCGGTTCTCGTGAAAGTCAGCGTGATGAAGCTCTTGTTTTTTATCTTGACCTTGTAGGAGCCTCCATCACCCATCCAAATTAATATTCAAAAGCCCTTAATTAAAAACCCGCCACCCCATCCTTCTCTGGAGCAGGATAAACAAATCCGGGACTGTGTTTGTTCCCTTCTGGCCCATCCCATACTCTGTTTTAATGATTTCACTTCAACCTCAGAAAAAAGGGGTGGTAAAAAAAGATGCGATGTGGCACAATGCAGCAGAATGTGACATAAAAAGATGAAGACAAGACATAGCTCCGGGTGAGTGAGGAGAGAATGGGAGGGTGAGGGGGTTGGGGGCGGGCTTGGCGGGGTGGTGTACAGTATCTCAGAGTTGTAGTTAATTACAAAAAGCATTAATGTTTTATTAACCCCTTTATCAGTAATTAATCACGGGTCTTTGATGTAAAGTTCAGCTTACAAAAGCACAAGAAGGGGAGAAAAAAAAAAAATCTCTCATCCGTATTAGCCCATTAAGCTGGCTGGTACGGACCAGTCTCGCTAACTGCAGAGAGCAGGACAGCCTCCGCAGGCATTAAAGCATTTGTTTTGACAGCGCTGTTTGTTTTCTACTCCCAGAAGCCATTGCAGTGCACCTCGAACTCCCACTAGTCTCTCACCAAAAGAGCCAGTTTGCATTTCAAATATGATGGAGCAATTGCATATTGTACACAAAAATTCTACCTTTCCCACCTAATGCCTGCCTGCATTTCTTAGCTGTGTGTTTTACCTGACTAGAGGACAAAATGCGATTTTTTTCCCCCCCCTTTTACAATGGTAAAGTCCCTGTTTTTCCTCTTCTTCTTCATTCTATGATGTTTTTTTGTCTTTAGAATAAATAAGTTTGTATAATGTATACCTGGTGTTAGCGGGACCGTTGTCGTAGCTGTTTAACAGGAACACTTATTTTTGCAGTAACACATATTTCCAAACTAGCTGCTCAAGAGACTCAAGAACACACATATGAATCTGTCGTTCAAGCAAATAAAGGTATGATATAAAACAAAAACCCAGAACAAAAGTTGTTTATGCATGTCCGTATCATAAACACAAACTTCACTGCTCTTCGTATGATGCAGTTTTTGTTTGCTCAAAGAAAATGCCAAAAAAAAAAAACCCAACTTTCTCAAATGCACTTTCTCATCTGAAGGTTTTATTTGTGATTGCTTAGACTGAGTCATTTCACATTTCCTTTTATATTTGACCCTTTTTTTAACAAAGGTTGATCTTCTTGAGGCAAAGACAATTTTTTTTTTAAACTTTAATGGAAACTATGCAATCTTTATACAGCTAAACCAAGACCCGTGTGTGCATTATAAAACACTAAGATCTTTACTTTTTGCAGATGATGCGGTTCTGTTATGATCGCCAAGCCCTGCTCTTCAGTGCGCTCTGGTCACAGCATCAGGGATGAAAGTTAGCTGCTCCATGTCTGTGGCTCTGATCATTTATAATTTAATTAAACTTTTACCGTTTTTTTTTAAACCACAATTTGAGTATACAGTGCAACTTCTACCGTCTTTAGCATTTGTTTAGCATTTTTCAGCTCCATTTTGTCACTTCTTGTAACCTCAGGGAGAGTCAAGTGCAGATCATCTGGGATGTGTGATTGATGGAGAAAGAGACAATTTATTATGCAGTTTGCTGTGCTTGTTACAGTGTAATGAACGCCGGCACCTTTCTTTCATCACTCAACAGGGTAAGCTGCCAAATCGTCTATTTAGACTACAAGAAGTAGATTAACAGCATCTATGTTCAGTCTCATTACATTGGCTTATAAAATGCAGTCCGAGCCCAACTCAGCGGTCAAACAAATAATTTTGCCCCAACCATACCTGAATTTCGGGTCGGGTTCAGGTCCAGGTTGGGTCATAAATCTAAACTCTACACCATATGTTGTGCGTCCAGTAGAATATTTTATGATGCAAAGACCATGTCCTGGTATCCTGGTCTTGTTGAGGATTGATGGTGTGTTTGAGCTTCATATACAGTTTAGTATTTTTAATCATTTTTTCCCCCATTGTCATGGAGCAAGAGGCGAGGTACACCATGGAAAAGTCAACTTTTTAAGGCTGTTCATAAAAGCTAACCATGAGTGCCAATAAATGTGCATTGTACTGCATTTTTTGGTTACCATTTAATAACTTCAATGTGGGCTGAACATACACTTAAGGGTTGAAGAACGTTGGAAAAAAACATGTTTTTTCCATAGCTTGAAGTAAACAAAGGCAGTTAAAACAGCAGGACAGAAACCTCGCTGCCAGCTAGCCTTTGGCACACGCTGTCACACTCGTATAATCGCTCAACACTGTTCAGTCCATTTGGGTAAAACACACAAGTAAACATAGCAGGTAGATTTCAAGTATGATTTAGACAGAATACTATCACATTAGTGTTTATCTTTAATAAGAGGTCGGATGTATAAGTGAATCCTTAGCTAAAATGGTTTCAAGATAGAAAACATTAAGGAGCACTAACTTAACTGACACGTTGAGTCCATGGACTATTCCTTTAAGGAAGAAATTCACTGATTTTAATTAAAAGCATCATTCAAAACCCTTAAACTAAGTTAAATAAATTAAACTTACTTTCATGTCCAGTGCTTGGTATTGGAAAGCTAAATGTAGATGATAGGCCTTGAAAATATAATTTCACACAACTGTACATATTTTCATAATTAGATTTCTGAATGTCATTGGTAGTACAAGATTTTATTTAGGGTCATTTCTAAAAACCGCAAAACACTTTTCCTTCAATCTTCCCAATCATGCTCCACTTTTTGTTCGTCTGCTAAATATCTCAACAAAATACATTGAAGTTTTAGTGTGATATGCAACATAATATACATAAAGTAAAGATCCTCAGCCCTGTTAAAATCCCATCAATTGAATATAAATATTTTCTATTAAAAAAAGAAATGTAATCCTGTTGCGTCTTCCTTCTACTTTATTATACACTACTTTGTTTTTCTGTCACTTTAACCCCACTACAATACATTGACACTTGTGGTTTACAACATTACAAAATGTAAAAATAAATAAATAAATAAATCGGAGGTATGAACACAAGTGACAGGCCACTGTCTCTATCCACCTATGACCCCGGCCTCTCTGCCTCTCAGGGGGCCGTCTGGGGTGATCCCGGGGTCAGGGGGTGAAAGAGAGGCCAGCTGGACTATGAGAGGGTGATGATGAGGTCAGCAGACCCAAGAAACTCTGCTGTCTATTTGCGTCCCTGTGTGGTGTGTTTGCCTGTTTCTGTGTGTCCAGTGGGGGGCCGAGGGGCAGCATGCAGGGGGTGCTGGAGTGATATTTGGGGTGAGAGTCAGGTCAGGTTGCCTGTGTACACCGAGGCCGGGGTGTGCTGCACGGGTCACCCACTGGTCACCAAGGAGCTTCCTCCCTCTTCTGGTGCCTTCCCAGTGGCTAATTATTACCCCTTTGTCCCACTCGAACAAACACTCCCTGTTAGCAGCAGATGGATTGGCAGCGAAGATTGTTAGAAGAAAGTGAACTAAATGCTGCTCTCGATTTCTTTCTTCCCTCCCACCCACCACCACCTCCACCACCACCTTCCCCAATCCTGAAAACACAGGCATAAACACACATGACTCCCCCCAACCCCTTCTCCTCCAATCCAGGCACATTCCCTTCTCTGCAAAAGTACAACAAGACACTAGAGGCCATGTTACCATTGTTGATGCTTTTGTTGTTATTGCTTCTGCCTGCCTTGATTAAATTAGGAAATCCTTTAAGTCGGCAGAAAAGAGGGGAGCGTTGTTTTATTATTAAAGAGGAAAGAGACACCAAGGCAAACGTTGCGCCGGTTAATGAGAAGTACAGCACAGTGCTTCAGGACTTGAAGATTTCAATAACATGGCACAGCGGAACACCCCCTTACCCCCCTCCCCCCCAAACCTCAACACTACCCCGCCCTTCCACCCCTCTGTTGGGGGGATAATACAACCCCTCACCCCCTTTCCCCCCAACTCTCTGTCTAGTTGCTCTTTCCTTGTTTTCCTTGTTGGCAAAGCAGGCTATAGGTGCTGTCTGAGAGACATATGTAGTTCAGCAGTCTGTATTTTTTTTCTCTTGTTGCCTGTAAGCTCCCCTTCTGTTCCCACTCATCCCCCAATCCTTCCCAGTTTTTTTTTACACATACAATTTGCCTGTTTTTCTTTTGATTTCACCTTGATATTTTCATGGGAAGATGTGGATTTGACAAATTCTGTTTATTTCAATAAAACCCTCTGTGGTGTTGTTTTTTCCAAATTTGTGGAAAGATAAACTACTTACAATGTGAAATAATAATAATAATAATAATGAAAAAATTACTAATAAAAAGAGGGAGTGTCACAAATTTTCCAAAAGAACTCAATGAGTAAGTGTGATTTTTATTGAGGGCTTTATTATTGGTTGGTCTCAACAATTCCACTTGGTAATATTTTTTTATTTATTTTTTAGTCTGTAACTGGACACTAAAATCCAACATACCACACTAAGAACTAGAACATTTTCCTACTGTTACTATTTATCCTTTGGGAAGAAATGGCAAAAAAAAAAAGTGCAAGCTCTTGCATTCCAGTTTCACCCGATATCCTGAATCAAGTTGTAAACCGTGAAAGCTGCACTCTGTTCTCCACAAAGGCACTTTTACTAATATCCACGACATCTAAAGGTGGAGCAAAATGTATTCTCTTATCAAGTTCCTCAAATTCTCAAAATAAGCAAAGCCGTATGAATTCAAGATTCAAGAAACCATTTCACGCTGAGCCAGTTAGCCCTTCTTTCCAGTACATCCACTGCCCTTTCCACATCAACTATTAGCTTACATGAAGGAGATTTCTGTTTCGGCTGCAGTTGCTAAACGACAGATTGCAACGCTGCCAAGAAGGAATCCAAACAGAAATGCCAGTTCCAGAAGAATGAGGATCTCATCTTTTATTTTCTTTATTTCTGTCACACAGATTGTCGCGTAGGTGGATGCCACTGGCAAGGCAAGGTCACAGTCGCCGTGCGGATTTAGCTTGTGCTTGCGCTGATTGTTTTTTTTTTTCCGTCTTGGTTTTTTTTTGCGAATGTGTTTTAACTTCTGCTGTTCGGAGTGGGAAGCAGGCGCATTTCATTGTGCATGAATTTGCCAGAGTGTGAGCGGCTGCATCTGTTGTTTAGAGGGTCGTGTCAGATTGTGGCTCCATCAGACATACTGCACCTGCACAGCCTCCTACACGAATGCTGTTTTCCCATACAGCCTACACCGCGTGTGTGTGAGAAATGCACCGCATTATGTTTACGTACATACACTGGTAGTCTTTGACCAGGGAAAGCAATAAACAGACAGCAGTCTTGAAAACATGCTCTTGATCGCTTAATGTGTCTAATCTCCTGAATGCGGTAAAGGAAACTAAGAATATATCATTATAGCTGTCTGTCAAAGGTGCTTCTACCTTTGTTTGTAGCGCCTTTAATATCGTGTCTGACTGTGTTTCAAAGCTAAAATCAGAATTTTTTCACTTCAGAAGAATTCTGCTTTCTCGTACTTGTGCAAATTTCAGTGATGTATTACACATTGTCACGGTCGGACGAGACAGAGTGACTGCAAATAATATTTCTCCATGAAGTTCATGCTGGTTCCAAGTGAAAGGTGTCAGAACAACTTTCACTTGTCGCTTATGGAGCTCCGTACATGCAGATGTATCATGGTGACACTGACGACGTCTTGACACATTCAAAAGATCCAACAAAGAGCACACAAGACATCAGAACTGGGAGGTAAGACAACAATGGTCCAATGAGTGTTTTTTTAATGTCACACTGCATGTTTGTTATTCAATTCGGAAGCACTACGATGAGAAGAAGGTAAGTTAGCAGAGGCTATATGTTGCTTTGCACAAAGTTACCTTGGGAAACCTTGGGTCATGATGCATGACATAGAACACTTACCTAGGTGTTTACCTGACTGCTTACTCTTGATTTGAGAAGGATTTCTAGTGTTGACTTGGTCAGCAAATTCCCAAGAGCTCAATCCAGGCCAGGATCTGTGGGACATGCTGGACGAATCCAGTCCAAGCAGGCCCCACTTCACAACTTAAAATACTTTTTCTGAACATTCTGGTGCCAGATTTGACAGCATACCTATAGGTAAAGGGAGTCATTGGAGTTGGTCATTGCTTCAACAAGTCAGGTCCTTTTTGGAAACGAAAGTCATAGACACTGTTGGGTAGATGGTGGTGGTATAATATTCAACTAATCAGGCATAATAATTTTATGTGTGATTAGTGTGTTTGCCACATCTTTACCACTATTGAGGAAATTTACACAACTAAAATACTGGAATAGTAGTACTACATAATTTTAGTCTATTCAATGTTTTCTGGAACCTGTATAAAAAAAACCAACCCTTTGTTCAGACTCTGTATGCTTTGCTTTGTACAGAGTCTGAACTCGTGGCTTTTGAGAAATGACTGCTTGCTGGAGGCGTGGTCGTCTCTTGTTGAAGTTTTAAGTGATTGGATGTGATTTTACTCGATGCCAACGTTTGGCTCGATGAAGCTTTCCGTAACGTCTAAAACAGTCTTCTTCCACCTACTTTAATTGCTCAGTATTTGGAAGCACGGCAAACATGGACTGAATGGCTTTCTTCACTTCCTCCACTGCCAGGAGGAAGTAAAGAAAATATATGGAAAATATATATTTGTTTAAATTTTTTGCACAATTTCAGTGACTGATACAGCTTCCTTAATTAGCCTCTAACAATTAAGCTAACAGTAGAAAGCACTAATAGGTAGTTCGATAAAGAAATACAAACTAATTATGGTTAATATACATTCTCGTCTTATTTTTAGCATATAGTGAGTTTCATGTGAAAAAGAAAAGGGAGCAACCCAAGTCATACAATGTTTAATTGTCCCTGGAGAGAAGGATGAGAAGAGAAAGATGTTACTAAAGCAGCTAAAGCAGTCAATACTACAGAGGCAAAAAAGCCCCCCTTTTACTTTTTCTTCCTTACTCATTCCACAGCAAGGTTATCAGTGAGATACAGTGCCAAAGGTCAGACAGGACTCCTCTCTGTGAACCCCCGACCCTGTCGTGACCCCGGGACAATAAGATTCATCAGGCTGATTTTCCTGCCGAGTTCACATAGGTCATCTTCTCTTCGAAGACGCGCTGAGCTCCCGGTAGCCACTCAGGTCACCGTTCCTGAAAGAGCCACCAAGCGTCCGGCCGCACAGAAAGGATACGCACCGCATAAAAACAAACAAAATCCAGAAAAAAAAAAAAAAGAGAGAAGAAAAACAAAATGGACAGTGACACAAATATTCTGTGGATCTCTGGTGTTTCAGGTTGACAAATCTGCAGAGATCACCCCTTGACCTTTTGGCCGAAGCGGCCCTTATGGGTAATGATGATACTGATGGCTTGACAGCCATCTTACCCGGTGGCCATCTGGAGCAGCTGACATGGTGGCTGATTGAGAAGGAGACTTACCACTGGCCATGAATTGATTTTTTTTTTTTCCCCTTTTTTTTTCTATGATCCCACCCCTCCACTCAGACTCAGGAGCTCTGAGCAACGTGAACTCTGACCTTTGATAGTTGAACTGGAGGTCACTGTCAATGCCTTTTTCATCATCTTTATCACATCCGAACAAAATATTACCTCATAGCATAATGTCACAAGCAGACGTCTGCTTGGCGAGTTACTGTAATGTTCTGGATTAGACATTTTTTAGCTTTTATTTTTTTAAATAAAATTAATTGCTACTATAAGTGAGTGCTCATGTTTTTGTTTTTTTCATGTGAAAGACGCATTACCGCCACATAATTCAATGTATTTTTTCTTGTGCAATAGACCAACAAAAAGTAGCGCTTAATGAGAGAAGCAAAAGTAAATTAATCAAGTTGTTAATAAAAAGAAGTTAAAGATTTTATTTAAAAATTAAATTATTTGTAGCTCTTGCTGTCATTTCATGATGTTTGTAATGTTTGAAGGGGAACCTAAGCCTCATCTTACAATCTTCTGCTTCCTCAAACAAGTTTTCTTCCAGGATTTCCCTGCATTGAGCTCCATACTTTCCTGTCATACTAAAGTAAAGCACGTCCACAGCATAATGCTAACTAACACCACCAACATTTTCTCAGTTACTGGTTGGAGTGGATCAGAGTGGATGATGTGCAGTGCGAGGTGTACATCCCCATGTTAGCGAGAAAATTAAACCTACTTCTCCACATGTTTTCTTTTTTATGACTTTTTCTTTCTCTCTATGGTGATTCGTCTTCGTCTCCTTTATAGAACCCAGATTCATGGAGTGCAGAACCATCCTGCCACTACTATGTTTACTGAGGTGCTCAGGGTGCAGTGTGAGTTTTCCCCCACATGTTCCATGTCGCGAGAAGATCAAAAATATATATATACATTTTGACATCACTGAACTGGAGGACCTTGCTCCTCACATTTGCTGGCTCACCTGATGATGATCAAGGCTCACATTCTCCAGGCTGAATGATTCTCTGACTGGTGGGTTTCACTTTTGATAGGAACAAATATGGCTGTCTACATCCGATCTGTATGATGAAATGACTCCCTTTTTGTGACAGGGAAGTGATCTGATGATCAGGTTTCTTTGGGACTTCTTATGGCCTTTTTCAATAATTGCTTTCCTGCTTTTCTCCCTCATCTGTAAAGTAAAGAAGCTAATGCTTGTCAAGTCAAAGGATTCTCCCACCAGAATCCCAGTAGGTTGGTTTTTTGACTGATGGTCTTCTTGCTCATGTTTTCCCATAACTTTAGGTGAACAGCCACGTCTTGCTAAGGTTTGAAGCTGTGCCTTTCTCTTTCTATTTCTTGTATGGTTGGATCTAGAGGGCCTGACTACCTTTGCAAGGCTCTTTAAGAGCAGATTACCTTCCCCCAGTCTCTCGTGGCTCCGTGTCATCCCCAGTGATTTCTCTTTTTAGGAAACCTCTACTTCATAAGTAATGCACTGCCGACCTTCTGCCGATGGCACATGTTGAGTGTGTGGAGGACCAAAGCAGGTTGGAACCATTACTAGCTCTGTTGCAAGACCCACTCTCCTCTCTCCTCCAATTGTTGCAACACCTCTAAAATCCAGAACCGTCCACGCCCCTTAAACAGACACCTACACATACCACGGCGGCTGTATAGTGATCCCTGTAATCCGACAGGCTCCGGCAGAGACTGATAGCTATTGTTGCGTCGGCAAGCTTTTGTCATCTGACAAAGAGATGTGGTTTTGGCCCTCATCCCTCCGCATCATCCTCTTCCTGTGCCTCTCTCTTTCTTGCTCTCTCACGGGGATATGCAGGGGCCTTCTGCCCCCCCTATCATGATGAATGATGGAGTCTCGAGGATTGGCGGGAAGGAAGAGGGCGGTGCTCTCAAAGACTGTCTTCATCCCAGGAAACCCGTAAAAAGCTTAATGACATAAATAAAATATTTCAAAATGCAGTTTGTTAGCTGTCAAAATCGAACAAACAAACTTGATTAAAACGCTGACTTTACGGCACAGGCGTTAACCGGCAACTGACATGTTTTCGCTGCTCAGACGATTTTATTTGAATTTTCTTGTTTTTTGCTCATTTTGCTTGTTTATTATCATGATAATGAAGTCACAGTGTCGATGTCATCAGGAGAAATCTAGCATTTTGGCCTGGTTCCACTGCTAATGTATGCAAGGGATGCTTCCCCCCCCCTAACGTCTCTGGCAGGGAGAAGCTACTAACCAAAATGGCTTCTAATTGAGCGAACTAGAAACAATAAAAAAAAAACACAAAGACCTGACAGGAGATATATGAGATTCGGTGAACATTTTGTGGAGTTTTAAATGTAGCTTTGAAATTTGCTCCTTACTATGTTCCTGTGATCACCAAACCACTGCGAACGATAAAAAAAAAAGGGGCTTTGTTTTTCTTTTCTCTTCCTTCGTGACAGCAAGGATTTCAATGTAATGAGTGGGAGTGACGGAGCACTACTGACAAGCTTAAAGCACTATAAATGTTAGGACAATACGAACTGGCAGACTGAATGCGTGTGATTTCGCTCTTTTGAAAGGGAAAGACACATTTTCTTTCCGCTTTCCTCCCTTTCTTTATTCTTTTTTTTTTCTCCACTCCTGTTTTTTTGTACTCTTGCCATTTGTCTCAATGGCCCCTCAGTGCACCGTGGGGAATATCAGCAGCACTTGCGCCATGTGTGAGACAAAGAGAAAGGTCTGTTTCAACACCATCAATCCCGCAATCCCACACAGTGACGAGCGAGAGATAGTCACCATCTGTGGACGTGTTTCTCATCACTTTGCCGAAAAGTAAAAACTGCACCAAGCAAAAGTTAAAAGTGTGAACGCCTCAGTGTGGCGTTTTGTCTAGGTGTTTTGGAGATACCTCCCACTATATTCCGCCTTGCCTTTAGTTTTAAATAGCACGGCATTTGCGGCGCACGTCCACACGCGACATGGTGTTAAGTCTTTTTGCATGTTAAAAACACCGTTTTTTTGTTTTGTTTTTTTTCCTTCTTCTCTGCACTTCTGTGTCACGCTGCCTCTGCTGTCTGCTTTTCCCTCATTCCCTCTTTTCCTTCATTCCCTGTCCCTGGCTGCAGCACAGCAGCCATTAGCTTTACAAATCCAGCCTTTGATCTCTGATTTGGGAGGGTGCCTAGGAAAGGAGGGGCACTCCGTGTGTGTGTGTGTGTGTGTGTGTGTGTGTGTGTGTGTGGGCGTGAACGTGCGTGTGTGCATCGAGCTGTCTATGTAGGCCATTTGAGGGCTAGCTGGCACTGCAGAGGAGGAGGGTTCATGACCGGTCCACTTCTGCCGAGGTATTACAGAGGGAGTCGATTTCCAGGGAAGAGGCCATGATGATAATGCCTGTTCATTTGCATTTGTACTGAGCGAATAAGCAGCCTAATGGTTTAAATATAACTCACTCATGGCTCACTCCTAACACCGGTTCCTTGTGCTCAGACCACAGTTTGTCCAACATCCTACCCTGCAAGATGCTTTCCCTTCACTTACCTTACCCTTCACAGACTCTTGTTCGGTCTCTTAGCGCCTCATCTGTGAGGGAGCATCTTCGTTCCGCGGTTACGTGTCCATGCGCTACATTACCAGGCTCAAATCAATTCTTAGGTCTTTGATAATTGTGAAGGAATTTAAATTTGTCATAGACAGCTGTTATTACGCATGCCAAATGTGTGTGTCGCGGCTCATTACCATGTCCTTTGAATGCTGACTTGGGTTTTATTGGTTTGTTCTCAGTGAGATATCTTTGTCTTTTTAAAGGAAAAAAAAACCTTACTGAATTTACCGTAATCTTCATAAATCTATGATTTTGAGTGTAATCTGATAAAAAAAAATTTTTTAATGTTTTGCCAGTTTTAGGTTGATTTAAGGACTAGATCAACATTTGAGGTTTTTAATGGTAGTGGATGGATTGATCCGAAATATTGATAATGTCGATACCAAGTCGGTATCATTATCGGATTACTAGCTTACTAGTGTGATAAGATCAATACTTAAATTTTTTTTATTTCTGTATTGTAACTGTTCTACCTCAAAAATATTTTTTTTGATCGTCACCTGAATGATTTGAACAGTTATTTTCTTTTCAGTTGTTACAGTTTAAGTTAATATATGAAAGTATTTTATGGACACCTATAAATTTCAACAAATTCTGTTTTCTAATGGAAAAAACAGAAAAAAATACCCAAACGTCAGACGTTTTATGATATGTCAAACTTAAATAAAAAGTATCGGTATTGGCGATGCTGACCCTTTTTTACTTGGCATTAGATCGATGCCAAAATATACAGTATCGCAGACATCTATACTCTAAAACAAATGATCACATCTACAAAAGATAGCTCAATTGGTTGAGTTCTTGAGATTCAGACTTAAGCTGTACTCAAGCAAATAGCAGATTGGCTGAATGTACTTTTCTAGTCATCCTGACAACACAATAGCCACATTAGCAATCTCACTCTCTAAAGTCCATTCATTCATGCATCGATACACAGATCAGTATCTTGCCCAGGAGCTTACCGACACGTGGCAAGAGGAAGTTGAAATCCGACCCACAACTTTCGAATCGCAAGATGAACTCTGTACTCCCTGACCCATAGTCTCAAAAACAAAAACTTCAGACGTGACTTGGACTCGTAATTGGAGTTTCAAGGCTTGCATTCAATTTTTGCCTCATGTAATCAGGAGACTATGCAAGCTGGTATATAAGCTACAGACTGCAGCTCTGACAGGTGAGACATTACATGCCATGTTATCTTCTGAATGGATGCACTTGATTTACCAGCCGGCGATGTTCACAAACTGAGTGCTGTTGATGGTTAATAACAATCTGTTCTTGCTTGCTGTAGTTTCATAATTTTAACTGTGCAGATGTTAAATTGAACTTGGCATTGAATAAATTTGGTTTGCATCAGAAAAAACTGAACTTAATTGTTCGCTATTAAGATACCTGCATCATATCCCACTTGATGCTCAAGTGGGATATGATGCATTTGAGCGTCATAAATAGCATTTTCTATTTTGTTTGATTAGAAATTTGATTTGATTTATTTTCCACCCTATCAATTTTCAGTAATTAAAAGCAGCTCATCAGAGGTTTTTGAATTCAAATTAAACAGAGTTGATTTAACAATTCTGTTTTCCTATTACACCCTAATCATATTTATTTTAACATTTACAAAAAACATTAAGTTTAAGTATCCAATTCTAATAACTTTGTGTCTCTATACTGTCAAATTTCAGTAGGAGAACAACTTGATCTTTAAGTTTGCACATGAGTACTGAGATAAATGATCAATGATCAATTATAAAAACAGAGCACATATGCTAACATTAGCCTAGCATGTGAGCTAGCATCATCAGGAGGGAAACAAATGCTTGTTTCTTGACCGCTGTATGTTTCTGTATCATCTAATCTTAATAAAAAAATATGAATAATTGAAATATGGTTTAGGCAGAAATACTGAATCCATGTTGAAGCCTGACATTTAAATGATCCAAAAAGACGTCCGTAACTTACATGTTGAATAAACGTTAGATTGTGTCTTTAAAAATATTTGACTCATTTATGACTGTGTGAACAACAGTCTATTGTCCATGGAAGAACAGTGAGGTTAAGCCTTGTACTTTATGAACCAGGAAACTGTGAGTTGGGTTGACTTGGTTTCGGGTCTCCTTGGTTCCGTAGGATCCCTTCCTCACGCTCTGGTGCATAACGAAGCCGCTTCTTGACAGACTCGCTGTAGTCCTGGTCAGTCAGCTTTGGTCAAACTTCTGAGCAGCAACTAAAAAACCCCAAAAAATAAGTAAATTTTTCATCCTCTTTAGTTGAACACCAAGATGGCTGCCACAGAAGACACACCCACATGGTGATAAACATTTCAGCAGTAGGTTTTTGCTCAGAATGTCCACATTTGCACACTCTGTAGCTAAAATGGAAAGGTTAAGGAATAATATAAATTAAGATTAATCATTGCTTGTGTAGCATGATAATGTTCTGTGGAAACCGGTTAGGACAAAATATCTCTTACTATCAAGAAATGAAGATAGCAGCTGTAATTACACAGTGCTGGTGCATTATTTGTTTTACTTTAGACCTGTCAAATTACCCACAATAGCACAGGGTAAATTTCTACCAAAAAAAAGAAATTTCTGAGAAATTTTCTAGAAAAAACAGGGACATTTCTGATTTTGAAAAGTTGAAAATTTGCCAGAGAAAACTAAAATTGTGGGATTAATCTCAGAATTTTTTAAAGAAATAAAGAAAATTTCTGAGTTTGAGAAGTTGAACATTTGTTGGAGATAACCAACAAATTGAGATGAATCTAAATTTTTTAGAAAAAAAAGTGGAAATTTTCGAGTTTCAAAAGTTGAAAACTTTGGACTTTTCTAACTCAAAGTTCCATGTTTTTTTTGTTTTTTTTTTATAGAAGATTTCAGTTTTTTGGTGGAAATTTTGTCCTTTTGTTTCTATCTGCAATCACCCTACGTTGTCATACTCATGAGGTTGTATGAGTTAAGACACACATCTTCATCCATCTAATAACATACAAAATTTCATCAGATTCCCGTGCTTGAACACCATCAGCCATTAACGGCCTGCATTTTGGATGAGCAGCACCTGTCCTCTCCATCCTCTCCTCTCTCCTCTCGTACATCCATCTGTTCATCATCCTGGCCTTTTCTCCTCCTGTTCTCCGCTTCTCCTGAGAAGTAATGAATGGCTTCCCTCACTGCGGCGAATTCACCTGTTTCTGCTTCCTCCTTCCTCCACCGCATTAACTGGGGATTTATGGAGGCGGCTTCCCATTGAACAAAACCATTTGTCTTCCAGTTTGGTTTAACAGCACTCTTTATTCCCTGCAGATTTAAGGATAGCAGCCCAGGGGTAGGTTGGTGGGGAGGGGGCAGTGCCATTAAGGCCTAAGGCCCTCCCAATTTCTCTCACGTTTACGTGGCGAAGGCAAACAGCCCTGAGCAGTCTGCTCCTAAAGAGACCTCTGTGAATAGACGCCTGATGGATCAACGGCAGTGCTAACCGATGCAAGAGCACCATCCCATTTCAACCTGTTTAGCTTTGCATTTTAAAAGCAACTTGGAGTGCTTTGAAAACATATGTATGCCCTTTCAACTTTTCCTCGTATTCAATTTTATTTGGATTTCATGAGAAGTGTGGTGTGCATGTGTTTGGCCCCATGAGGAAACAGCCATTATTGCTACCTTTCATTGCAATTACAGCTCCAAGTCTTTTGAGGTATGTCTCTGCAAGCTTTGCACATCCAAGCACTGAAAGGTTTGCCTATTCTTCTTTGTGTCCTAGTTTAAGTTCAGCCAGAATAAACTTGAGCATGTTCCAGTTCAGTTAAACAGCAGGGTCTTGGTAAGTTTGAGCTCTTTCATATATTTTAACGTTGGGTTGAACGGGGTGATTCTCAAAGTTTGCCATAACTTTTCCCTAAACTTCACTCCTGTCATCAGGACCGAGACAGCATCTCGGTCCTGATGATGCTGTTTGGCTCCTGCTCGTATTCTAAAGCCATCTCGGGTGTAGACACAGACGTCTAGGCAAGTGTAGACGAATATCTTGAACAACAAATTTTTATGTGTTTCAGCATTTCATCCACACAGAAACTCAATTTAATATTACTACAAGTGGTTATTTATAAAAACTCCAACTAAAGTGGATATTTTAGAAAACTCTGTATTTGCATTTGCATGTGTACATGAGAAAACAGAGGTTTACAGCCCTGTGCATTACAACATATCCACATACTTGTTTTGACGTAATTCCCAATCAACATTGTCTTGTGTTTTATTAACGTTCTATTCTAATAAGCCATTTAAAAGTAGTTCTACCTGCTGTATATCTGTCTGCACAAATGAACCTAATGGCACCATGTTTAATTCCAAACAGGAAGTTGTGGTTGTTTTGTAGCATTCGGATTGGCCGATATAGGTTTTAGCTTTGGGCTACACCGCCCCCTATGGGTTTGGCATGTTTAAAACGGCGCTCAGGGTCGGATTTGTGCGGGTCCATGTGTGTGAAAACATCTGAAACTTTTCTCACGTGTACAACATTGATTTTTTAAACAAAATGGCAGAAATATTTGTTTTTATAGAGACCCGGCTGGGTGTGTACAAAGCCTAACACTCCTGTGAGGCCTTTTATCGGTGGACTCTACTAAATTATTAGTAGATTATTTTTGCTGTTGTTGTGTCAAAGTAAATAATCTGAATCCAAAAACAGGGTAAAAGGTTTTGAAAACTACTTGCCTTTCATTCTACTTCACAATTTTGACCTTCATGTTGGTTTACCACAGAAAAAACTCCAATAAGATAAAGGTAAACAAACATAGTAAATACTTTAGCACGGCATTGTAGAGTTCGAAAAGCACTTAGAAACACACAAGTAGAGTAAGGCACAGGTCAACCAGAAAAAGTTGCTACAAAGACATTTGTTGCTAATTGTCTTTAATAGAAATTAAAGCAGCAAAAACGGTGGTGTTTTGTAATTATTTGGTGGCAGTGGATCTGGGCGACATTTTTTTATTTTTTTAAATGCCAGCGACTGTGTCATATAGCTGCATTAGCGTCTCATTACTTTGGAGATAAGGGAGAAGATTCCTTAATGCCTCTTGACAGGCCATGATGTAATTACACAGTGTTTGTTGCAAGTCTACATGATAATTTGTGTTTCCAAGGGATCTGTCGTGCGCTCGGGACTCCGGGTACATAAATGATTCAACCCCTCATAAATGTCCTGATTGAAAGCAAAGCTGTTGCCCGGACTCCAACTCGAGCATCTCGTCATCGCCGTACCTTGTGGCCTTAAAAACAGAAACACAAAAATAAGCACACACAACAACAAAAACAAGGAGAAGAAGAAAAACACACTCACATCACAGCACACTGGCTTGGCACCGTGAGGCAGAATTATGCATGAAGCTGTAAGAAAAGCTTACCTTTCACTTCTTGCTCTCTAACCGCGTGCGCGTACAGAGGGGCGATCGAGACGGGGGCGAGCGTGATGCGGGAGTGAGAGAGACAGAAAGAGAGGGAGAGTTTAGCGTGTCTATGAGATTGCGCAGCGGCTCCCCAGAGGCTGCAATTGTTGTTGAATTTATCCATTCCCACCCTCTGAGCCCGACCTAACAAGGCTGCACTACATCTGCATGGGGGCCGTGGAGTTTATGTACACGGCGGAGGCTGTTTGAGAACGGCGTGTGAGCGAGTTTGAGGGCGTTGATTTTTCCCTTTATATTTTTCTTTCTTTCTCTCTCTTTTTTTTATTTTGTTTTGGACTATCTGTTTTGAAATCTGTGCGGTGGGCAGGCGATATTAAAGGCAGAGCGAGGTGTTCCTGAGTAGCCGCCGGGCCCTCTGCGCCGCTCCAGCGTTCAGACTGTGACCCCGGCCTTCGGGTGTGTGTGTGTTTGCATTCTCTTTGTACACACTCCCAAAGATGTTTTTGCTCTTCTCCACTTTTCTCCTCTCTTTTCCTCCCTCCCTTCCCTTCTTGTGTTTCTTACAGAACAGAGCCCCAGATACTAAAAATCGCCCCTGGTTTATTTGGCCCGTCTCCGTCTCTTTTTTTTGTGTGTGTGTGTGTGTGTCTCTGTTTTTTGCAGTGTATATCTCCTGATTTTCTTTCCGCTCATCTCCTTTTCTTTTTCTCTTGTATTTATCTTCAGCAAGTGCTCTCACTTTTGCGATCAATACAATTTATTTTTTTATTTCTTTATTTTTCTTGCTTGAAGATCCTGGGGCCGATATGAGAGGCGCCGGGGGATTTTTGAAGTTAAAATGCTAAACATGTTAAACAGCAAAGATGTTTTGAACATTTGGGAATCATGGGGGGGATGTTAAATGTCAGATTTTTTATTTTTTTACTTTCCTGGCCTCCAGCTGCTTACTGTACATGCATCGGATGTTATAGCTTTTTAAAAGCTCTCTTTGATCTTCCTGTAGTATTTTATAAAATATTTTTTTACATCCTGCATTTAAATCCATTAGTGAATCACTAAATCAGAGATCTAGCAGCTGCATTTAGAAAAGTGTGATATGCATATTTTCCTATTTAGAAATGTACTTTGAAACCAGCTCGCTTCATTGAAAAGCAACACAGAACCACTTCACACTTGATGGAAGATTTTTTTCCCCCCCTTGATTTCTGCAGAGACTAACTTACTTTTTGAAATTAAAAGTTTAGCGCATCAAAAAAAATATAAAAAAACGATCCCAACAACTGTCTGTGGTGGGTTTTCACAGATCAGAGTTTGTATATTTATGATCTGAGGGAGTTTATTAGAGCCTCAGATTAAACGTGTCGTCCTGAAGCCAGGCGATGTTTTGCAAAAGTATTCACTCCCATTCAAATTTGTCACATGTTGGTCAAGTTAGAACCACATCATTGTCTTTTAGTTAGAATTTAAACGATGCATGAACACAGAATGTATGTAATTTGAACATGTAAGGGCATTTTTATTTATTTAGAAAGAAAAATCTTCAAAGTGTCATGCGCGTATGCCAAGTTCTTGAGTTGCTGCAAGTCTTTCTGTCTCTATCAGCTTTGAAAACTTGAGCCCGTTTTTCTTTCCAAAAACTCTCAATTTCAGTCAGACTGGTTGAAGAGACATCAAAAGTATTGCTCTGTTGGATTTAATGTAGGTCCAGACTTTAACTGGACCACTCTAACACATGAATATGCTTTAATGTAAACCATTTATTTGTTTACGGACCTTTACCCCACAATTATACAGTATATATATTTGTATAAGAGGCCTTTATCTTCACATTTATTCCGTCAATCTGTCACCAAAATGTCCAACAGAACACATTAGGACCTTCTGGTTGTGATGTCTCACACTATTCAAAAGGTCAGAGGTTAGGATCACCTCTGACGTGTGAAGGACCTTTAAAATTTAAACCGCCTAACTTTGTGAAATATTTGACTCATAAGACATAACTATGGCACAACATATTTTTATCTAAGGCTCATTGGGCAGAGAGTTAACCAGAGACGACCCCCCATCTGGTGGCTTTTCAGTATTCACCGATTCACATATTCATGGATTTTCCTGTGGAATGTAACTCCAAATTATTTGTGGAAAACTTGCCTATTCTAGATAGTATTTTCCATAAAGGAAATCTTAAATATTAGGAAGCTGAAATACGGAGACGCAGTGCTACTCAACACAATATGGGCTGGCGTTTGAAAAGGCACCATTTATTTTCCTTTGGGGCTGATTGGCTGTTACTCCCAAGGAAGCAAGGGACACTGTATTATCTTCTGCCGCAGAGCTAAGACTGTTTTCACTGTCCACACGAATGCATAACAAGGTATATTTGGTGTTTGAAATATTAAAACATGATCCCCCTAACCTCGGGTGTTCAATTGCTGTGCCAAAATTAATTTTGGGCATTTTTAAAGTACAGAATTATTATGTTTTTCAACAATTTTTAAGACACGAATCTCCACCATCTTGAATTTTATGTAAGAAAACCTAAAAAAAAAGAAAGAAGCTCAGCCGGAAAACTAAGAATTTCTTTTTATCATCTGTGATCATCAGCTTTCCACACCACACACACCCTCCTGCTAATTCTTGAATTTTCAGCACCTGTTTGTTGCACTCCTATGGTCAGATGGACAGGTGGAAGGCTGCTTCATCCCTGATGACTGTCATCATCATTGTCTGTCTGTCCAACCGGTATTGACGAGCCAGAAAGGCAGCGAGCCAGGAAGCCAGAAAGCAGAACTGGAAGCAAATGCAAATTGCCCCAGCGCCCTGTGCTGGAGAGCAACTGCTAAACTCAAAACATGCAAACCTAAAATATGTAAAACAATATGGGGGAAATAGATGGGATTTCAACAAATGTGTGCAACAGCCTCATCAGTTACAAACCAATTATAATTTAATGGATTTACTTATTAAAATGAGTGATACGCTAAACACAGATCCGTTTTGTGACTAATTTGGGATCTCAGGAAAGAGAACAGCAGAGAAAATATTTTGTCTGGGTTCTTTTACTGGAGAGCAAATGCAGCCAGTAGATTAAACAAAATAGATGCAGCAAGAAGTTGTGCACGGTAGTTGAAAATGTGTATGGACAACATGGTATAGTGCAAGTCAAGTTGATGCAGGTAGACTATTTACTGACAGTCTTTTGAGATGGAAAACTTTAGGTACAACACAAGGTATTTTATTAATCTTATCTTCTGCTCTCTTTCGGATTTTATAGTCATTAAATAGATAGATAAATATCCATCAACTTTTATTCAAGATCAGACAAGGGTGCAACCAAATCTGCATTTTTTTTTTTTTTTTACTTATAAAACTAATAAGAACCAAACAGAGCAAAGATTTTCAAATCCCATTATTGCTGCTAATAATGGACCAAAAAAGTGTATTTTTTTTAAATCTCATTTTTGTGGCTCTCCTGCACTTCCCACGTGACGATTTTGGCCCACAGGACAAAAGGTTTGGACATCTCTGGTGTACTTCAATTGAAATTCACACAAAGGACACGTTAATAAAGTTGTGCAAATTTATATCTTCAAGTTATAATCTGGTCTGATCAGTGATCATTTCAACAATCTGCCCAGAGCAGCACAAAAAGTGAAGCTTTTAATAATCAATACTCTGTAATTGATCAAATTCACATAAAGCTCTTTTCATGTTGTTTTAACATAGCGTAAACCTTGGTACCTGAATTTGATGGCTGTTTTATAGTGCCTGTTTTTTTAAAGCTATAGATCAGCATTCCAAATATTTTGCTTCCCTCCTGCTGTGACGGCTACAGCTCCGGCTGGAGGCAATGCCAGGCCACGTTTGAGGAAAGCAGTCACTTTAAAACCGGCTTTACTGATATTTCTGAAAACAAAGGCAAAATTATTACAGACATGAAACTTTAAACCGTTTTTTAGTATCTCGTGTTAGCTCTTAGTGCGTCAATAAAAACCAGTGCATCGATAAAAACACACTCTTTGAGTGTTTTATGTTGAGAATGTGCTTTTGGACTTCTTAAAGGCTGGCAACATTTCCAACTCAAGCAAGTTCCATAACAGGCGTAAAATTTAAGCTGAAAAAACGGAGCAACTTTCCTGAACTCTGTTCAGCCTCCCAGGTGTTTGCTGAAAGTCTCAGGGCCTGATCTACTAAAGGTTTGTTCAGTATGATGCGCATACCTGATCTACAAACAACGTACAAACATACGCCGATCATCAGAAAGCGCAAAATACTGGGAGGGGGAAATGTAAATATGACAATATATTAAGCTATGATTATTAAACCTGAACCAGATTGCTAGATTTTCTTTAGTCCCTTATATTCAACAGTTTTGAATTGTAGGTGTAAGCTAAACGCAACGGTTACTGTGGCGACCACAGCTGGCGTAGAAACAATGGCATATTTGGAACACACAAACTATACCAAATAAGAAATCACAAAAAAAAACCATTAGAAATATCATCCAGCAACGCGGGATTATTGAATCCGTGGCAGCACGGCGTTATGTTTTGCTGCTCTGCTAAAGTGTGTCTATTTGGTTTATTTAATTCAGGTTATATTTTATCTGCTTCACGTTCGGCTTGGGTCAGACTAATGTCGGTGGACTGCTGACAGCATTTATGCAATTAAACCAAAATTTAAAAAAAAAGGTACAAGCCCCCAAAAAACACGACCAAACCACTTTAAACCTTAGACAGTGTGCAGAGTTAAATACAGCAGTTTAGAGTTTTATTTTTATTGACCGTTAAATAATCTTATTGTTGTACCACATTGGATGTGAAGCTTTCTAGTTTTTCTTTTCTGGCAGCTCTGCACTCCGACACGCTACAAGATGACGGCCTCGTTGAAACAGGGCGGTCTGCACCACTGGCTGCACATGCAATCATTTACACAGTCAGTCTTTGTAGACTGATTACAGCGCTTTCTTTTCTTCTTCATGCATGAAATATACCGGTTCTTATTTGGAATCTTTGTAGATCCGACCCATAATCTCTCGCTACAGCAATGAACTTCAGACATATCTCTCTCTCCGTCTGTCTCCGTCACTCAGTGACAGCATCCGCACTGAAGAGAGTCATTGGTGTAACTTGATCACACTAACATATGGTGTTAGTGGGGGAAAAAAGGTAGAAATTTGGAGTTTCTGTCCAACGGCTCGCCTTTTGAGACCAAGGAAGTTAGAAATTAGCTGATTACTGTCTTGGTTCATTTCTAACTTATATTACCCCACAAATCTGTTTGTTTGTAACAATTGCTCATGCTTGGAGGTTTGGGGAAATTTTGTTGTTGAAGATCTGACGGCACGTTTATGGAAAACAAACTAGGGCTGAAACGATTCCTCGAGTAATTCGAGTACCTTGATTATTAAAATTCCTCGAAGCTTTGTTAAATTATATTTTATTATATAATGCACCGTGTTCCGGCCGGGTTATTACCGGTACTTGCATTGCACTTCCGCCTGAGTTGTTGACGACCTGCATAACGTCCAGTTTTCAAGTTCGGCCTGAGAGGATTTTATTGTTTCATGATAATGTCTGGGTTTTTAATGTTTTTCGCAGGACCAGTAAGCATCCTTAAAATGACTGGCGTGATGCTTGGATTACGGCAGCTTTTCTCCTTCCGGAGCTGCTGGTTCAGAGCGAATGGCAGGGAAGAGCGCTGCAGGTGCATTTATACAGGTGAGCAGATAGACTGAACACTGCGGGCGGCTGCGCAGTAGATGATTAAAAATTTCTGATTTTTTATAACTTTTCTTCAGGTTAATTACTTGGAAAGTGAGCTTTTATTGTTATGAGTTAATTTTCTAAACTTCAGAAAAGTTTTTGTTAGGGAAACTCAACTGTGAAAAATTGGACTGATGTTGATATGCGATAGTAATACTGATGTTATGTTAGATTTACCAATGTTTTACTTAATTTTTTTTATACGGTTACTCGATTAATCGAAAGAATAATCGATAGGTTACTCGATTAATAAAATATTCGTTTATAACAGCCCTAAAACAAACCTCAATAAAGCTGCACAAGTCAAGCGACAAAAATTAAAAATTGCTTTTTGGACTTGCCTGGCAGCACAGTATGACCCCAACATGTCATTCTTGCCTTAAACATCTCACGGCACTAACACATCAGTTACCTAAAAGTAAATTCAGTCTACGTTTATGTAATTAATGTTCATAATTACATGTGTGCAACAAGGCATCAGATTCTATTTGTTAACCAGCTCATTTTCACATCCTATCAGGTGTAAAAAATTCAGTAATTTCTTTAAATTTTGTGCTGATGAAAAAAAACAATTTAGAAATAAAAACACAAGATGCAAGACCATGATGCATTCTTTGCAAACAATGGTAGTCACTATTTTATGATGGGCACAAAGAACTTTCTCTCCTTTTATAATACAGTAATATTGCAGGAGCAAATGAAGTAAGAGGTAGGAGTTCTTCCTCTCATCTATTTTTGTCCGTTCATATGAGTGGAGGCAACAGGTCTGGAAGGGAAACCCACACGTTCATCTCACTGGAAGAACAATTTCCAGCGAATCCTACGGCATTGCAAAATCTGAAGAGAAATGTACGTACTCCTTCCAGTGAGTTGTGGTTGTCCTATCAGCGGAATATGTTCCAAATAACAAGGGGAAGAAAAAAACTCATGAGTTATTATCAAAAATAACATCAACATGTTGTAAATACCGACTGAAACACAAAATAACCTTGTGTATATTCAAAAAGGATGCAAGCGAATGTTCTTTTTATTTTGATTCATGTGAAATTGGCCCCAGCTTTATCTCAAAAGAGAACAACTAAATCACTTACAGTCATAACAAAACCTTTCAAAGCACAGAGACAAATGTGATTTTGAGGAAAACAACGCTCCATGAAGAGTTTCCATAATTGTTTCTGCAGAATCCACGTGTGCGCATATGGCTCTTCTTGCATGCAGATTATTTATGTGCACTTTTTTTTTTTTTTTTTACTGCATGGACAGATGAGAGGTAAACATCAAACCTCTTCTCTTGATGGTTGCCGCGGTGATCTCTGTGAATATTAAACAGAGTTTGAGAATGTGACACCGTAAGTTATGTCGTGAGGAACAAAGAGAGACGTGAAGGAATGAAGGTGGTGGTGGGGGGTTGTAGAGGGGGCAAGAGAGGCAGATGAGACGGAGAGGTGACGGGAACGAGGGAAGAAGAAGAAAAAGAAAGAGAGAGAGATTCAGGCATCAGTGCTTTTCCTCCAGGTGTCTTTGGCCTGCATGATTTCATCTGCGCGGCCATAATAAACTTCCTTAATGAAATAAGTAATTAACATATTATAATTGTGCAGCGGATGATTTTGACAGAGATCATTTTCCATATCTAATGCTATGCTAATTTAATCTGTTCCCCTCCTCTGCCCGACACGACCCTTTCTATGATTAAGTTTCATGGCATCTCGCTTTCGCTTTTCCTCACCTCTTCCCTTTTTTCTTTCTTTTTTTTTTACCCCCTCTCTCCCTCTCTTCGCCACCCTTCACCTTCACCCATCCATTCTCTCCTTTTACTTCCTCTCTGTCTCCCGCTCTCCCTCTCTCCGGTGATGGATTGACTCCTCGGCAGAGGTTCAGGGCCTTGTTGTTGTGGAGTTGCAGGCAGAGGGACGTGCACAGATGGCGGGGGAACTGGAGGCTGGGGGTGGAGGCCTGGATCTGTATGTGTGGTCTGATCTCTCTCTCTTTCTCTCACTCTCTCTCCGCCCTCCGCCTTCTCAGCATGGAAAAAAATGGGAGAACATGGAGCAGGAAGCGTAGGAGGTGGGGGTAACAGCGCTGATTGAAATATAGCCATAGGCTGGTGGTCATGTGGAGTTTTCTGGCCTTGAGTTAGGTCTCCTGTACTTAGTTTGGAATGAGCACAGTGATATCCAACAAATGCAGCTTCAAAAAGACTGAAGACTTCATTTGTTATTTGTATAGATAATCTTCCCATCTTTAGTGTCCTCCTAATGCCAAATATTAACGTGTTAATAAACTAGCATGGTTAGGTCGTTAGCATGCTACGATTAGCTTTGATTTGAAGCGCGACAGGAAAACTGTTTCAGTCACCTTTAGAAAAGATAATTTTATAGAATACTGCCCATCAACACAAGATCGGATTTCTATATTCAAATCCCAACAGGATGGTTATGTAATGACAGCCATTTTCTGAATCTGAGCCAACATAAAGGAGGTTGGAAGTGCTCTCTAATTATAACGTTTTAGCAGAGCAAGAAGTGTTTATATTTGTTGACTCATTCTATACTTCATAGATTTAGATGTGAGACATATTTTGTTAACGTTTCTAAGTGCTTAAGTCATGCAGTGTTGATGAGACATGATCAGCAGGCAGGACTCTGGGAAAACGCTGCGGTCCTCTGTGTTCCACACGTTTTCTGACAGAAAGCAGCGAGACATGGAGGGAGGCGCTTGAACGAGACGAAGGGTCGGATGTGAAGAGTGGGAGGCGAGGGACGAATGAAACCACCCAGCTGTGGTTTGATCCATCCCGTGTGATGGCAGGACCCTCTTCTCTCACTCCATTTCTTTAACTCTCCGAGTCCCCAAAGTCTTTCCATCCGCTGGCTTTCCAGAGCAGAAGGAGTTATCCTCTGGGGACTCTCCAATTTCTGTCACCCATGAAATGATGCACACAGCGCAGCCCAGTGCGAAAAGCCCCCACCGCCACCGCATCGCACACTAACACCCACTTTTCCTTCCCCTAAATCCACAACTTAAGTACACAGAGTGGAGGATTCCCACCTTACGCCACTGGAATAAAAATGCAATCCCTGTTGATTTCTGCATCCACGACTTTTGGCTCCTTGGAATTTTTAGAATTGAAGGAAAAAATTGTTCTTTTGGGTTCTGCGTCATTTCCCCGTTGTCAGCACTGAAATTCCATTTTTCTGAAAATTTGATGATACAAAACTAAAAGAAAGTGTTTTTCTTACAGAAATGATATGCAATGGCCTGCAAACCCTTTGAATAAACTGCTGACTTCATGGTTATGGGCACAATCCTCTTAATGGATAAGGTTATTAGTAAAAACAGCTGGCCGTATCCACGCATATTAATGGAAAGTTGAGTGGAAGAAAAAAAAATCATATCAAAATGAGCATATGCATCAGGGATAACTGAGGCCCCGAAAGGGCTATTAGGCAAAGTAGATGTGTGTGATACTGTGTATTTTGGTAACGATCCAAGTGACTAAGGCTCTTATTGCAGATACCGATTCTGAAACTGATACGATACTTCTTATTGAAGCTTGATACATCGTCAAACTTCTGACATTTAGGTGTTTTTTTTTTTCTTTTGAATTATTTTATTCAAACCCATGACAGAATCTGGACAAACTTTATAGGCATCTACAAAAAACTTTGAATACCACGCTAACACAATTTGTGTAAATTTTTCTAAAATATAGTGCAGAAAAAAAAAAGGTTTTGCTGGCAAATCGAAACACAATCTTATCTGAGAAACTACAATACAAGAATAAAATTTCATGTTGGAAAGTAATCTTATCAGTACTGATCCAATACTGATACCGACTTAGTATTGATATGATCGATATTTTGGATCAATCTGCCCATATTGTGTCAATATGCTGCACTGTAAAGTGGACTGACATACTTCTCAGTAGGTTGAAATGTGCAATGTCAAAATATTTCTGTGAAGCTGAATCTCGGATTCTCATTAACTGGCCACAATCATCAAAATAAACAGAAAACCTTAAATTTACTTTTGGAATTGAGCTACTGATTATATTAATACGCGTCATATTGCAGATATCTATAGCTGTCAGGACAGAATAAGAAAGGGAATTGGTGAGCATGAGCAGAAAAGAGCAGTAAATTATGCAAAAGCTGTATTCTGTTAAACCATTTCCCTTTTTCTAAGTTGAATGCACAGGAACAAAAGACACATAAATATTGTAGTGATAGAGGCCGAGCCTGCCTGTATTCTCAGCTGCACACTTGTGTGTGTGTGTGTGTGGGTGTGTGTGTGTGTGTGTGAATATGTGTCAGAGAGGGAGGTCAGGTGGGGCAAACAGAGGATGAGTAATGTGAACGAGCGCAGATGTGAACATGGCCAGCAACAATGAATGAGTGACAGGACACATGCCACTCGATAATGAGAGGTTCACACCTGCATCTTACCGTCTCCTTTCCAACATCATGAAACACCCCCCCCTCCCACACACACACCCACAGACAACACCCAGTCTAACGGACCTCTATCCTTGGAGCTCCAAATGAAGGTTAAAACCTTTCCCAATGACAACTCCTCCATTCTGGCCGAGGCATGTGGATAATAACGAGACAACATGCAGCAAAGCACAGTTTGGAGCACCTGGTTCGCTGTTTTACAAGTATGGAAAGGTCAAAGTTTTAAATGTGGATAACGAGGGTGCTGAGAATGAAGTCCATTCTAAGGCTGGGATATTTTTAGAAGGTTAAAATGGTTTTATAGCCAATTTAGAATTACAAATAGGAGCCACATATTTGATTCTTATGTGTAAGTGGTGTTTTTGATATACATATTTTTATTACATAACAGTTTGTTAAGCTAAATGAAATGAATAGTGAAGCATGTCAGTCAGATCCTCATTTAGACTCTACCAAAATTACCTCTGCACATTTTTTTTTACGGCAAATGGCTGCAATTTATTTCCAATTACAGGAACAATCCCATACAGTCAGATTCAGAGTAAAATTTTAATAGCATAACTTTTTATTCAACAGAACATTCACAAAATGCCAAAAATATTCCTTATCTTAGATGTAAACCAGGGGTGTCCAAACTTTTTGTCTTGTGGGCCAAAAATCGAGTCAAAGGGTAAGAAAAAAAAATAAAAAAATCAGTTCAAATCGGTCCACTTTGCAGTTGTTTTGTCATGCAAAGTTACATTTGCATGAAGAAAATTTAGATCTATCAAACCTATCAAATGTAGATCGAGCTATAGATCTATAGATGCAGTGCTGTGAAAAGTATTTATCCCCCCAACGTCTGCCTTCATGCAGATTCCTTCTGTTATTAAAGTATAGTAAATGAAATTACATTTATCGAGAAATTTAAAAACACAAACTTGTTCTAACAACCTCTTCTACTGTCTTGCTTCATATTTCTCATGATTGAAGCGGAATAATCTGTAGTATCGAACCATGACTTGTTTTTCCTGCTTTATTTTAAAGTTCCTTTGGCTCCAAATATTATTAGTTCCTGTCTTGTTTAGGTAGTCTCCATACCCGAGTGTTACCCCTCTCCTCCCACCGTCCCTCCATGATTGTCTTTATTTTCTCCACCTGCGCCCCATCAGCCAGTGTAAATGAGTTTAATATGGACGTCTCCTCCTGTCAGTTGTCTGACTTTTTCTTTTACTTTTTTGTCAGTCATTTAGCTCCTCAGTCAAAGCTTATTTTAGACAAATCATGTCGTATTAAAACCCCCCCAAACACGTCCCACAACTTTACATCCGCTTTCCAAAATAAAACGTAAAAATGTTCAGAACAAAGGCGAGTGTGTCTCTTTGCAAGAAATTTGCCTGATGAACATCCAGAAGGGAAGATAAAAAAAGGCCTGGAGCCTTTTGAGGCTCTGAAATACTTTAAAATGAAAAATGTTTTTGGCTCTTCCTTTTAATTCATTAAAACAAAAACATTGTTCAGCATTTTTGTCTGCAGGGTTGAATCACAGCAGTGTGTGCATAAGAGAAGCATAACTTTAGAACATAATCGCAGTAATAAAATGTCTAAGTGAGAAGATAAACAAGGTGGAAAGATCCAATCCACATCCCTTAGTCCACAGTTCCTTAAAATGCATTCGTACACTTTGAGCTTTTGTGTCATTTTAACAAAATTAAGGGAAAAAAAGATGATTTTCAAGATCAAAAAGAGATATAAAGAAACGTATTCAAAATGACCAAATCAAAACAATTACTACTCTTTAAAATATAGCAATACATCCAGCTACATATGTTGTTAGAGTACAGTGGTAAAAAAACTGAACAGCAGAAAACGTTCATCGCCATGAACGCATCATGTGAAGCACGGTGGTGGCAGCATTATGTTGTGTGGAGACATTGCCAATGTAGGGTAAGGGAAATGTGAATGGAGGTTTACATCAGGTGTAATGTCTTTTAATTCATAATTTGTGAAGCACAAATAAATTCCCCATAAAATACATTGAAGTGAAAAAATGTTCAAGGAGTAATCGATGCTTTTATGAGTTATTGTACTTGTATAGTAGGTACAGGTTGAAAAAAATATTCTACAGATCATTTTCTAGGGACAATGCCATTCAATAGATTTTGTTTCTGTGTATTTCTTGCTCAACCTCAATATAAAATGAACATAATTTCAATCTCTTCCTTCAAAAGGCCTTACCAAAGCCATTTGGTCTGATCGTCTCTCCTCCTCCTCCTCCTCCTCCTCCTCCCTGTTTCACTGCTTCTCTCCAGCTCAGCTTCTGTCGTTCATGAAGAGACCTCAACATCCCTAAATCATCATCAGAATGAGAAAGGAGTCCCAGGGCTAATGCAATGCAGATATGTTGTCTTTTTGTGTCGGGATATGAGAAAGGGAATTTATGTGAGGCGCTCGGCGAGTCAGAATTCATTTCTTGCTCGAGCTTTTGCCCTGCAGTCAAACGTAAACTGACTGCAGACTCAGCTGGCTGACTGAGTGAGGACACACACACACACAGAGACGGTTCGCACACACACAAACCCGCCGTGCGCAAACGCTCTCGCACACACACACAAACACACACGCTCACCTACGCGCAAACTCCTGAAACACCCGGCACATCCACGGACTCACATCCATGCCAAATGGCTCGTTGTGGCGTCCTCGTTCCAGGTGACATTGTGACTGACAAATCTGCAGTTGGGCTTCGTTCATGTGACCCCTATCTTTTTATTGTTTTTTTTTTTGTTTTTTTACCCAAATGCGACCTACGTCTGACTTTTTCCATAACAGTTTGAACAGTTTTTCACCCCCCCAAAAAAGAAGGAAATCTGATCCGTGCAACTTCCATATCAGGAAATAATTCAGACGCGTATCAGATTGCTTTTAAAGAGTTTGCAGTCTTGTGTAGCGTTTTATCTGACTTTTACGTCACTGTTGTCAGAGATACATATCAGAAAACAGCCCTGTGATGTAAACAATGGCTGAGGATCATTTAGTGACGGACGGCTTATGAAAGACGTCCGTCACTAAAGCACATCACATCACAGTCTCTGACTCTTCTCTGACTACTCATCCAGACTTTCCAACAGAAATTGATTTCAATGCTTCACAATGCTTCTTTTTATTAGCTTCTTTCCGTGTTGTTGTGATGTTGTGACAATACTGTCTGCTCCCGTTTCTGAGTAAACTTTAACATTGGTCCACAAGCAGCTCCATCCGTTATTACTTCTGTAGACTGTGCGCCGCTTTGCGACTTCCTCAACATTCTTCTTCTATGCATCCGAGTCGCTGTGAGGTCGTTCACACAGAAGCCTCATTGCAGTCAGGTGTCGCTAGTAGTAGGAATGACCACGCAAAGAAAAAAAAATGGCATTGAATTTGAGCATCAAGACCTGCCGTGTGAACGGAGCATCAGTCAGAATAAAGGAATAGTTTCGGCGACAATGGGGAAAATAAAAAGCCTTTGCACAATCTGCGTTGATAGACGTTGCCACTGACAAGTGTTTTTGTAGTGAAAATGTTTTTCTGATCCTTGATTATGATATACGGTGCTTTCTGAAACAATTCAAGCTCCCATAAAGATTAATCAAGCAAACCGAAAAAAAAAGACAAACCTGGCTCTCCTTGACCCTGAGATGAACGATTTCAACAATTTTGTCTGAAAAATCCACACAAGCTAAAAAAAAAAGTAAAATCCTCAATGAACACAGATTTAAGTTTTGCAGAACACACTTTGGGATTCGGAGGGCAACCGGGAACATCAAGGGCCTACTGGCGACGGGGTCAGGCTTCAGACAGCACAGTGTTCTCCGTAAGCGGGCTGGAACACATTCCGGGTGAACCTGGCTGAAAGCGGCGGCTGACGGTCTGCGCATTTTGTGCTTAATGCGTGCGACGGAGACAGACAGAGGGACGGGGAGAGAGCGCGGGAGACGGGGAGTGATGTACTCTTATCAGTCTTGCCAGTCCTCACCAGCAGTAGATAAACAGAAGTGTGAAGGGCAGTTGCGCTGCAGGGGGCTGATTGACATGGCTGGCGCCCAAAGAATCACACACACACACACACAGCGGATGAACACAGACACACACTTTTTGCTTTCTTCACTTGAACAAACATCCGCAGAGGCATCACTGCTGACTGCTAAACATTTAGTGTTAGTATAGAACAGAATGACTCAACTAAGCTTCTGTTACATATGTCTGTTTTAGATATTTATATGTATATGTTGATAAATTCTGAATAAATTCACTGACAGAATTAATATTCAGGAGGTTTTGTTCCTCAGCTTTAATCTAAAGCAGCTCTGAGTTACACTGACTCTACAGGACTTCATGAGATTTGTGGTGAAACCAGTTGAACACTTAACAGAAAGGGTCAAGAAGTATGTAGTTGCCATTTCATATTTAATGTAAAACTTATAACAGCTGCTGCCACATCAATTCACGACTAAGCAGCAGGGGGTCTGGCCCAGGGAATCTGCAGGCTTTCTTGATCAATGCTGTGTCTCACCTGGTCTTTATCTAGAGTCTCCATGGTAACTAAAAGCTGTGTGGGGTACCACTTCCATCTTCACTTAGCATCTTAGGATACGTTTACACAAAACCATCTGTTTTTTCAGATGTTGATTGGGGAAAAAGCTCCGCGTTTAGACGATATTGCCAAGACACCTTAAGTCAGCTAGAGTTGTCCTGCCAGGCCACTAGATGGCGATGTGACTTTTAGCTTGTCATCCAAAGCCCATGCGTTCATGACACTTAGCTTCCACTTCATAGAGAACAGTAACTGGTCTTGGTCTCCTTTTCAGAAATTGTGCCAAACTAAGTAGGTCAAGTCACACAACACAATGCTATCCGCAATAGAGGTTGACTGACTACAACGCAAAATCGTCCAATTGGGTTCAGACACCATGGAGTGGATCAAATCAAAATCCAATCAAAAATACATGTGGAAGGCAGGACAACTGAACGGTGGCCTCCCGTCTGTCCGTCTGTCCTAGGGCAGCTGTGGCTACAATGTATCTTGCCACCGTTAGTGTGTGAATGTGTGTATGCATGGGTGAATAAGTAATTGTAATGTGAAAAGCTTTGAAGTCCTCAAACTTGATAAAGCGCTATACAAATGGAGGACATTTAACATTTTACCAAGCATATTCACACTCGTGTTGAGCAAGAAGTTTGTCTCTAAAAGAAAATGATTCTGGAATCTTTCAAGATTTTGAGACAACGTAAAGTGGCATTTATATATATTTAAAAAAAAAAAAATCAGCTTACACTCTTATCAGTTGTTGATGGAAAAAGACTTTGTTTTTTTCAGCATTACAAGTTAAAAGTTCTGGACAGCATTCTGCCAAACCCTCAATATCACTTCCATTCAGAAGAAACATGTTTGTAAAAGCAAAAGATCACTTCAAATTGAAATCTGCCAGGAGTCTGAATAGTTTTGGTCTTTGGTCTGAATTTTGCTGCCATTGTCATTAAGGTCTGATCCACGTTGCATCATGAGAACTATGAATAATAACATGGGAATAATAACATATACTCCACTTTACTGCCAGTCACAGCTGAAAAAGGAGCTAACACTAAAGGAAGAGAACAAAGAAAAAACCTGGAATTGACAAACAATTATTTTAAACTTGTGTGCTTGCATGTATATATCTATATATATGCATATCCTTACATATGCCACCTGCATTCACTCAGCATGCAGATATACACTGGTTTGAAGTCTCTGAAACAGTGTTGCATGTTTTTAAGCGATTATTGAGCAGCATGCCCTCTGGCACCATGCAGTTCAACACCACACAGTGAAACCAATATTTTTTTAAAAAAAATCACCGATAACACTGTATCACCACAGATAGGCATGCATATTAATCACACATGGACACACAATCCGAATGACTTTATATTTCGGGGGCGCACCCACCAAGCTTTTATCTCTGCATGTGCTATGTGTGCGTGGCGGCGAGCAGTGCACTCTTTCAAAGACGCCCTCTTACTCTGCCCACATCCCAAGAGACAAAAGTCCCAATTTCTCCATCGCCTGCAGACACAGAGAAAGATGGAGGGTGAGGGAGGAGATGGTGGGGTGGGATGGAGGTGGAAAAGAATGAGAGAGTTTCGAAAAAGAAAGCCCAGATGCTATCAGCCCTGTGAGAGTCACCAGGGTCATTGTCATGTGTCAGTCAGTGTAACACGACTCGGCGTGATAAGCTCGGCCGATTGCGGCTCTCGGCCGCGATGGGTGACAGCGCGATACAGCTCTTTGCCGGCGCTCCTGACGAGACACGAAATTAACCCCCAGCGCTTTGGCGATAAACATCTAAAATGGTTTTGGGACCCCAGGGGCTAATGGGAAAAGACGGGGAGCTATCAAAATATCAAATGTGCGTGACAAGCGACACAAGGACCAGGTCTGTCAAACACTCGCCTCTCCGAGTGTGATTTAGCCCTCCGTCTCCGTCTCACCCTGGTGAGCGCGGCGGCCGGGGTTTGTTGTTTCTCAATGAACACGGTGGGTTTAACAGACATTCATTTGGGCAACACGAGACAAGGGTTTGAGTTTTAATTAGGTAAATAGCTCGTTGGGAGGAATCAGTTATAATCTCTTAATGAGGGTCGGCCCAGGCTAATAGCTGCGGCCACTTCTCACAGCGAGGAAATTCACTTGAAAACTAGTGACAGCAGGTCCTGTTTTCTTTTTCTTTTTTGTTGCTTAGACTCACTTTTAAAGTGAGACACATATAAGGTGTTGCTTAATATATGTCTTTTTTTTTTTTTTACTCTGTTACTTATTGGCTGTGGGGTCGGGGTATGTCCTTGGTGTAAGTGACGTGAAGGACGAGATGGCGAGTGGTGAGAGAAATCTTTGTGTGTGTGTCTCAGCAGGGTGACATGTGAAGGTGACGAGTGTCACCGGCGTCCCTGTAGTCCGAGGGCATGTCTCTCCGCCTGCTGCTTCTGATGGCAGCCTGACTGACTTATGATCAGGATTCATCATCTTGATTTATGACGAGCCTGCCTGGTCCTTCTTGCAGCCAGGATGCAGGTGTGTTGTGTCTTTGAGCTTGCAAGTTCTTCTGACAGATATAGTGGTTTGCTGGAGAGACACAAAAACTTGCATGTATGCGTGAAGTGGAGGGAAGCGGACACAAGGTTGTTAAAAAATGTTGCACAAATGGAAATCTGAGAAGAGCGGCAAGCGTTTGAGTCGAGACATTTGTACATTTGGCTGCAGTTACAGCAGCTAGACTTTTGTGATATAGCTCAACCCTTTGGATGCCAAGAGCCCTTTTCAAGTCTTGCTATAGAATCTCAATTGGATTTGGATCTGGACTTTACTGTGCTCTTACACATGGAAATAAGTTTTAAATAAATGATTCTGTTGCAAATACAATGGTAATTTGTCTGAACTTATTCCATACACCGATACACATCAGGGGTTATGTGCATTGCCTAAAGGCACTTCAACATGCATATACCCATGAGTACATAGGTATAGGAAACTGGAACTGAACCCACAAATTTGTAATCGTAAGAAGTTCAAAATGATGTGCCGCATTAGTTTCCCCAACACACAGCGTGAGACAGAAAGTTACAATCTGGTTCCATCTTACCAGAGAACCTTGTATGTGTTTGGTCTTTCCTCTAAGTGACTTTTGGGAAACTGAAACTGTTGCTACTTTTTTCAGAGTACATCCCTTTCTTGGCTACATTTCACGTTAATGTTCTCCTCCAGCCTGTCAGTGGATATGGATGAAAACATCTTGGGAGGCTTGCAGGTGTGCCATACTCTATTTCCAGACAATGAATGATGAGTGCTCCACTTTTGACCCTTTAGGCTAATATGGATGCAGTCTGTGCTAAGGCTCACCAATGTTTGTATTTTTCTTCAAATTGCGAAGTTTTCATCTTGACACCCTTTTAATGAAAATGTTAGTCCTGTTTTATCGAGTCAGTTTTAACATTTTCTTTTATCTGCTGGTTTGAGTCCCTCATTGTGACAAATAGGCACAGACTAAACGGTATTGTAAAGACGTGGAGCAAAACTGTAGGGATAAGTCTTACAGACTCTACAGAACTCGATACACAAGGAAGGCTAAAGCGAACCTTCTGACCCATGTCACCCTCTTTACTCTAATTACAGGTTGCTGCTCACAGATACATGGAGATAAAGTGTAATGCAAAGCAATACAAATGTTCATTTGCCCCTGTTAGTGCCAGCCTCATTAATTCAAATAAAACTTCCAGCAGCCTATGTTTGTATTCAGGTTGTGTCATGAATGTTGTAGTTATTTCTGTAAATTGTATTTGCGCTTGTTCTTTGGTGGCTGCAAAACAAATGGCTCCTTAAGGACGATAAAGTTTATCTTGATTTTGATCCTGAAGTTGAACAGGACATAAATATGAGAAGGTTTAAGGTGTTTGGATACCTTGCCAGGGTCTGTGAGTCCTCCAGCCAAGTAATTGTATAATTTAAAGAGCTGCTATAAAGCAAAAGCTTTTCTTATGAAATATAAAAAGAAGAAGAAGAAAAAAAGTGAGAGCAACTGCGTTCCGTCTCAGCAACTAGGAGGTGGTGATATTTTATTTTATTTTTTTCCAGAGTGGCATCCTGTGTGAATTTATGTCTAATTGAATGTGAAGCAAGGTGTTACAGTTAGTGCAAAATGATGCTGTAGTGTTTCCCCTGACAAAAGCGTGTTGCAAGGACGAACACTTTAATTGAAATGACTTATTAAAACAGTCGAAACCAACAGAAGGCACTGTGCACGACACCAAAGTGTGTTATTAGTCGTTTCTCCCTCGTATTTTCGCTGTAACAGCCGAGCGGAGTCCTGACTACTAAATGCCAGGCACGGGGACATGGGGGCTATTTAGTAAACATCTTTCAGTTCCACTCCAGCCATCCGGCCGAGCCGAGAGTTCGCCTCTCAGCTTCCCCCTTCAATGTTGAGATGCAGGGAAACAGGCCATCTACAGGCCCAGGGGATGGAGGGATGAGAGAGGAGAAGAAGAAGAAGAGGAGGAGGAGAAGGGGGAAGAGACAAAGAGGAGGGCACTGGAACACATCCACAGATTAACCCTCATGGAGGAGATGGAAAATAGAGCGGAACTGAACCAACGTGTGTGTGTTTGCGCGTGTGTGTATATATACAGACAGGAAGAGAATAAACGGTGACATTTAAGGTGTGTCTGGGCGCCATAAAACAAGGATGATCGTTTAGTGTCTCTGCTCTGCGGTGAACATCAACATTATGGAAATGACAATACCAAACCCTTAGATTCCTTCATACTCTTCATCTCTGCACCCATTATCCCTTCCAACTTCTACAACTTTCAAACATGTAAGATGTGTTGTCATGTCAAAATGTCAAACCTATCTACTGGATTTCTATACAGCTCTTCTTGAATCTATTCCTTACCAGGTAAAGCTAACATAATGCACCTTGCAAGACTAAAACTAAAACCAGATCTGAAAAAACATAGTTACGTTTCAACATATGTTTGACTGTAGGGGTTAGTACCTAATTGGGGATGATGGCATTAACTCACGCAAGGGATGGGAGCATTGCGAAAGTGATTGAATAATCGGTTGTCCTGTGACAGCTGAGGTTGATTTGTGGTAGTTGGGCACACACAGCGTGATCACAAGAGATTTCCCAGCAGAGAAGACTAAAGTAACGCCATGTGGGATTTGCGGTGGAGTGGACCCGGAGGTATGAATGAGGCATTAACACTTCCTTCACCAGACAAGGTCAGATGTGTGACAGCAAGCAGATGTGTTTGCGACACAGACATCAGTTTAAAGAGATGCATCGCAGAGCTTTAATATTGCAAGATCTTACTCCTCAGGATTATGTTATACCCCTAACTGGTGTTTTACATTTTTGTGAGATACCTTTGTATTTTTAACTCTTTTTAGAAAGTCGCGCAGATCGATGCCTTGTTCAAAACGATGTCCAGTGCTTATTCTCTCATATGATGAATGGCTGGATGTTCTGTGGTATTACAAAACTTGTTCATAATTTCCACATTTGTAATTTGCCTGTTGGAATATTTTCCCAGGGCTTATAAATCATTCACATGTTGTCGGTAACCCTACACTAAGCACAGCAGTGGAGGCTCCTGCCTTTCTTATGTAACTAAGGATGCATTCACACCAGCCCTGCTTAGTCTGCTTCAAACAAACTCCTACACGATTTGCCTAGAAAATCAGATTTGCTTGGGGTGGTGAGAAAGCACAATCAAACTCTGATGCGGATCAAAAAAGTGAACTCTGGTCTGCCTAAAAGTCTGAATTTGGTTGAAGTGAACTCTTGGCATGGTTCAAATGCCAAGCAGACCGAAGCTCTAAAAGCAGGAAGTAGTATGCAGTGCAAGGCATTCTGTTTAAATCCAGCCAAAACAAACATGCAAGTCTTGTGCTAATGGAAGAAATAACTCATCAGACCAAAGAGAAGTGTTAAAAGCGTTAAAATCTGATACCACTTAATTTTTGTTTACATTTCATGAAGAAGGAAGTTATGATCATGTCTTCTTCAAAGATTTTAATGTTGATTTGTTCAGTGGTTCTAGGTGCAGTGCCTCCACAGGCAAAGGGGGGAAACAGTGTTTTTGAAGGTTTTAGTTTGTTTGACTCAGTTCAATGTGAAAGCTTACCACAGCAGCTGAAAATGTAGAAAATGTTGCAAGTTTGGTCCTCAATCGAACCAAGTCTACCAAACTATCAGGTGTAAAAATGCCCAAAGTGTTGTCTCTTTACACTCCCTACATCATCTTTTACATTTTGGCTTAACATTTTTGCGGTTATCCCATGGCACTGTGGGTTTTTCATCAAGGCTGTTGCGTAGTCCGTATGTTTAGTCCAAAAACGTGTGCAGGGCTCATTTTGTTTCTCCCATGTAGGATAAATCCACCAATCTCTCATATTCAACTCAAGATTAAGACCGTTCCCATATTTGGAAGCGGCTTCACTTTTTAATATCCCAAGGAAGACTAAAATTCACCTTGTTTGTCTCTAATAGGGGTTTTTGTGATTGTGAACTGCTGCCACCTTCTTCAGATGAGGTAATTTCATTGCATAAGAGTTCAGTCATTCTCGCAGAAACACATCGGAGCATAGCGATTGTTTACTTGCGTTTGATGTTTTGCCTTTAGCTCGTTTGCCTATCACATGCTCCCCCTGCTGCGGCGAAAGCTGCCATCCGTGTTCACGTGCGCGTGTGTTTACACGAGTGCGCGCTGGCGTATCAGTAGTTGTGGCAACAGAGAGAGCGCCGTAAAGATCCAGATACACAGTCAGATCCACAGGGGAATAGCTGTGAGTGAGTGCTGTTGGTTTGTTTGACAGGGACCTCTTACCCTTGTCTCTCACACCTCAGATAGAAACAGACAAATACACCGGGATGGCAGATAGAGGCTGATAGCAGACAGCTGAAAGGGAGAGAGCAGAGAGAGAAAACATAAAGATAGTCCATGAGGTGCTGAAGACGGGGCCCGGGGAATGGGAGCCTTAGAATAAAGGAGCGGGAGCAAAAGAGGGGCCACAATGAAAAGAGTCTGGGAGAGAAGGAGAGAATTAAGCGAGGAGAAGGGTAAGAGAGAGAGTGAGGGTGGGCGGAGGGGAAGCGAGAGATAAGGAAGGAGAGAAAGACTGGCACTGCACCGGGTAGCGTAGAGTTTATTATTCTCTGTAGCACTCAATCAAACGCCGGCCCTCTGAACAGAGAGCAATGCTGGAGAATCATCCTGGGGCTTTCTCTCTGTGTCTTTCTTCCTCTCTCTCGTTCCTTCTCTGGCCTCCTCGTGTCCCCCCACCTCCTCCCTACTCTCCGTGTCTTTTTTCCTGAGGTGTATGAGTGCTATCCATCTGTCAGCTGTCACTGCCAGTGAGAGATATGCAAAGCTGTCACTTCACGTCAGCTCGGGTTTGGGAGGGTCTTTTTTTTTTTTTTTTTTTGCAGCTGCCGCTCTGCACATACTTTCCCTACGGCAGCGCTGGTGTGCTGCTATCAAAGCACAAATACAAACACAGGAACACACTAAAACGCACACACACACGCTGACATTAGACCCTTTCACTGTCGTAATGATGCTCGCCTTCAGTTATAAAGGTTTTTTTTATGTACTATTCGGCCTTACCACTGACCGAAAGTGAAAGATTTTTATGAAAAGACTTCTGCAAAAAAAAGTAAACACACATCTTTCTGTTTCTGAAACATGATGTGAAATAATGTCCTCTTTCAAAAGGTATGAAAACCTCAATCGAAACTACAGTGACCTTTAAAAGAACTGATAATTAAAAAATTCACTTTGAAGTAGAGCTGTGCTTAACTGTATATCATGTGATCCTTCCCATTTCTGGGAAAACCTTTTTAATTCAGCTCTAGAATATCATTATTTCGAAGCTTAGAGCCGAGAAGAAAGAGCATGTCTGTCTTGTAATTCAACGGGTTGAGGGTAGACCGAGTCGTTCCCAGCTTTTCGCCGAATCGCGCTCAGTCAGGACAACAACGCTCTTATTCCCAACTCATCACAATTTGATGAGTTTATTTTAGCATGCCAAAGACTGCTAGTGGATTTTTCTTTTCTTTTTTCTATCTGACAAGTTCTGAAACATAGCAGAGCTGCGTTTTGTTTGTTTTTTTGCCTGTTGCAGACTTAACCTCAAACAGTATCCAAATGGAGACTCAGAGAGTCTGGAGACTTTGTTTCAGGAGAACAATGCTCATTTTATTAAAAGGTAAAACATTTGTTTGGATTAGAAGACGATGATTTGGGGGATTCCGAGGGATTTTTGCGAAGCGATGCCGTCTCCTCTGTTGTTTGCTTCGAGTAGTTGATTAACTTCTGCCCTGGATTTACGACGTGGATTGATCTACTCAGGATCAAACGCACTTACGTCTAGCAAATGGGAGTACTTTTTGCGTGTTTTTTGTGTCAGGCCACCGTTGTCCCTTCTAGTTTCAAACATGTAGGATCGGAGAGAGGAGAAAAATCTTTGCTCTTAATCTGTTATATTCAACAAAGGAATCAAGGTTCTCACTTGAAGAATCATCCATTAAGACTTTTAAGAATAACATCTGCTTGGGCGAATCATACTGGAGTTTTTTTTTTGCAGGCTGTTTTTCTTTTCCGGCTTCAAATTTAACACCCGTTTAAGCATTTTGTATTTTCTTTCTACACAATCTACGTAACACATACAGCTCTGGTCTTTGAAAATGCTAAGGAAATTGCCATGGCAGTAATTTACATTAATATGCCTTAAATTGGCTTTCAATTTATGGGTAAAGTCTCATTTAAATAATAGCAGAGAAAAGCTTATTGCTGAAAGAAGCTGATCTAGGAGTGGTTCGAATTTTGTCCTATATTTTCAGGATTAGAATCAAAGATGATCTCGGGTCCCATTTATTTAGAAATGGTCAAACGTGATGGGGACCTCGTCACTGCTGATAAAAGGTTCCTGTGACTCGCTGTGTTCAGTTTCCTGCTTCTTAAACATATGAAAACTGTCGGCTTTGGCTTGGAAGTCTGCTGGCGGTTTCTGACACACCGATGTCCGCACTCTAAATCACGGAGGTCAGGAACGACTCCGCTGCGCCTGTAAACATAGTTTTGACCTTCGGCGATCGACGCAGATCTCAATAACTTCAAAGTTGTGCAACCTCATTCTTGTCTTTTAAATATAGTCGAAGCTGTCTGTCACCTGCATGAGCCCACCAATGAGGAGTCAGCACGAAAAACGTCTGATTGGAACGTCTGTGACGAATTTGAGAGTGTTTATTACCGTGTTTCCTTTCAAGAGGCGAAGCAGCCGTGCGCTTGTGCAACTTGTGCTATTTTTTCCCCACGTTACACGTGATTTATGTATGTGTATGAACGGGGTTAGTTATGGTAAAACAACAAGACTGTGGTGCCAAACTCAAAGGAGGTTGAAAAGGAGGGGTGGGGTTGTGCTGGATGTGTGTTTCTGTGTGTATAGAAGGAGCAATTACAGAAATTAATTGTAGACCTCTGCTGACAAGACTCAGGAAGAAGACGTGAAGGGTACGCATGTGCGCTCTATGACAACAAGAGAAAAGGGGATGAGTGTGGCTTCCTTCCATTTGTATATGTTGACAAGATTGCCGGGTTTTTGTGCCTATTGTGCCACTCCTGCCATTTCAGTGCCAATTGTGTTGGGGTTTTGGGGGGCTCGTTATTAGAGGGTGACAGTTTCTGGGCGGAAACAAACACGACTCCGACGATTAACACCGTGTCACTGTGTCAGCTCATACTGTAATCCTGATATTCTGTCTATCGCACATGTGTGCACAAAGAAGAAGGGAAGGGGAGGTGAGAAAAAGGGGGCAGCGAGAACATCACAGGGATGCGGAGGGAGAAGAGAGAAGCCGAGAGATCCCGTGAGAGACAGATAAAGCCGTGTCGTTCATCGAGGACACGGCGAAACGTGGCTCCGCGCCGTAGCGCGACGTTAACATTCCTCCCCAACCTCGGGGTTGCTCCGTGGGGAAGAGCAAGGCCTACTGGGGGATCTGTTTAGCCGATCAGACGTGCCAACGCTCCTGCCAGGCTAAGGAACCCGACTGGCATGATACAATAGGAGAACAGGGCATGACAGACCGGTGTGAATGAAAGGATCCTGCTGAGTGGAACAGTATTATGTAGCTAAAAAAACCAAACGAATAAAAGGTCAAAGCAGTATAACACAGAAAGGATCTCTGGCTTAAATTACAGCAGAGAACCTGGGAGAATATGCTGTCACGAGTTAATACAGATAAGCAAAGAAATGAATGCAGTTTACAGCGCGCTGTAGGATCGTATTGGTTTGTGGGAGAACACCCCTAACTACAGTAGAGAGTATGACATGTAGCCTGAGGCTAAAACCTTACACTTGTCTTCACAACATTTAAAGGAAGAATCACTACCCTTTTTCTTTGCAACATGTTTTGACAGCTTTAGTTCCTCTCCTGCAAAATGAAGAGTTTACATGGAAAACGCATGTTACGGCAGAAAAGAAATGTTTCAAACTTATATAAACCGGTATATTTGAAAGTACAAGCTGCCTGCAGCAGTTGTAGCACACAAACGACGACGGTACGAGCTGCTGAGGATATCTGTAAGTTAAGCACACACACAGAAACGGCTACATTTCTTAAGTGCTGGGTTTAATCTCGTTGGAACAGGAGTGCACTGGTGGTTTTGGCTCAGAGATTCTGACCCATCATATACAGTTTGAAAAGAGACTTTTTCCCAGGCCGCCATTTTGAACTAAACGACCTAAGCGTCACTGAATCTCTTCTATTGGATGAAACAACAAATGGTTAAAAGATGCTTGACAGTCATGTTCATGTCGGTGCATATTTTTAATGAGTACATGCTATAATTTGAGGTTGTATACTTATGATTGGGAAAGTTTTATTTCTGTTAATTTGATCATTTTTAACACTTAAAAATTTTGTTTAATCATGGTTATGGGTTAAACATAAATCTGATGAGTCAGAAATAATGTTGGCTTATATTTGGATGCATGTCACATTCTTTTGTAAATCCAAAGGTCACCTACTATTTTTTTTATTTTTTTGAGGGAATTTGTACCTTTGATCCAGAAAAACGCAGCAACTTCTGGTGACTTGCTCCATCGTTGCACCATCAGACTGACTTTAAGCAATCTTGTGAGAACCATGTGAGACCATTTTCCTCTCTGTCTGTATTGTTTTTGTTTCATCTGGCTTAGACGGCCAAATTTATTTGGGCAAGTGAAAAGATCTATTTTATATTTGGTAAAGAACAGTTCTTTGTGTGCCCTTTCACCACATGAACCATGCGCATAAGAGACTGTGCTGCAGGATGAAAGACGTCACAAACAGCTGCTAAAGCTGTACAGCAGTCTGCTGGTTTAGCTTTGGATGTTGGGGTGCTGAGGGCAGCAGAGGTTATTCCACTGTATCACAAAGTACTAATCAATTGCTGTAAGCGTCATCTGATAAACGATATTATGAACTTCAGATCTGAAGCTGTGATTGCCCAGTAGAATCGGTTAGATCAGGGACCAAAATTGCAACATTTGCTACGTCTTCAGTTATTGTGGTTTGTTTTCCCACTGCACTCTATCGAACGAAGCGGGTCCACTCCTCGCCTGTGGTGGCGCTGCACCAAGAACCAGTGAAGGAAACAACTTCAAAACATCTAGAGACAACTTTGAGCGAAAAAACGTCCTCCTTTGCAAAATGTAAACAAAAATGGAACGGTGTAAGATTTTAGTGGCTGTAGGATTTCTATTGTGTCCAAACAAGGCCATTTCTCCCACTGGCGTGTTTGGTTTGATTGTACTTACCCTGAATGCCCTGGGTTACAGTCAACTCCCTGCTTTTGCATTAATATATGCATTCGCACTTTGCCAGAGTTCACTTCAACCGAACCAAAACCTAGATTTGTTGGCACTCTAGAGTTTGCTTTTATGGTTCGATTGCACATTCATACCTTTCTAAAACAAACCAAACTTTCTAGTGAACTAGATGAAAAAAAACTACAGTTTGACTGAAGCAGATTAACCAGGGTTGGTGCGAATGCACAATTAGTTTCCCTTAATGCACAGGTATGACCTTGTTGCTTTTTCTGGATCTCAGGGTCTCGTGTTCTTTGTTCTTACCAGCTTGATGTAAAGTTATACTCCTAATTAATATACAGGTAGAGCTATAGTAAAAAAAAACATGCAGTGTTTAAATGTGATTTTGAGGTGAAGCATTTATATATTGCCCGATTTCGAATTGGCTCCTTATTCCATTGCTCTCAAACGTCTGCATATAAAATGTTATTCAGACAAAAGTTTCTAAAGACTTCCTCTTTCCCTAGCTTCCAACGACCATCAGTGGACCTTGTGACATTTCCTTTTGTATTTGGGTGAACTTGAGAAAGCACAAACATTGAAGGATGTTTGATAGGATCCAGAATAGGATGGAGTCAGTTTGATAGTCAGACACTACTTGATATGTAGAATATATATATATATATAAAATACACAACCTTTTTATATGATTTATTTGATAAGCAGCAGAATGGTTGTTGTGGCTTCGGACTTAGTAGCCCTGCAAAGAAAAGGTAAACTGAGGCCTTTTTATCTACAGGAAACTTTTTTTTATTTTTATTTTTTTAAATAAGATTAAAACTCAGCAGCACTCCATCCGCAACTCCAACGCCACTGCGGGCAGATTGGCTTCACCTTCACACTCTCAACCAGCTCTTTTATCGTCGAGGTTCCGCATTAACGTACACGCACGATACAAAATAGATGGCAGGAACTTGCAGATGGGCACGATCGTGTGTGGGTAAACACAAAACGCACGCGCTCGCGCACGCACTCCATCCCCCTCCTCCAGCACCTCTCAAACACATTATTGGCAGCAGTTCAGTGATGGCTGTGTGACTGCCAGTACTGCGGATCTGCTCCTGGAGCGAGCGCTTCCCCCATCAGCGCTGGCTTGATTACCCTGATGTATGCACACCCAGACACTTGACAATCTCTCAGCATTTACATATGCAGCCTCAGCACTCCACGCTACTTCTGATGCGCGCGTGCGAGGGGAGTGTTTGCGAGGCTCGCCGTGCGCGCGGCGCGCCGGTGTTTTCGCACGGCGAGCGAGCGGCAGAAGACGAGGAGGAGGAGGAAGGAGGGGAGAAATGGCAGCCCTCGCTTGCTAAACGTAAAACAAACAAACTTTAATCCGACGCCGAGCCCCAGCTCTTCAAAGCCGAGACGGAAGTAAAGAAAAGGAGCAAGAGAGAGAGAGAGAGAGAGAGCCGACGCCCCACCTGAGGGTGCGCGATGCTAGTAAACACACAAACAGAGCATTTACCAGCCGGCCCATTACTCACTCTCATGTCAAACTCATAGCTAACTAACGCGCACACTTCTGGGGATAGAATCCCTGATAAAGCGCACGCTTGACTGATGTTTTTCTTTTCAAATGAAAAATCATCACACAAACAACGCCACGTCTTCCCCCCAAAAACCCAGAATCAAAAGAGGGGTTTTGGGGGGTTGTTGGGGGGCCCCTGCCTCTTGTTCTGTCTTTCTTTCCATCTCTGTCAGCGTGAAGGGAAGTGTGGATGAGAGGCAGGAGCGGAGGGAGAGAATCAGAGAGACGAGGTCTGGGGAGTTGCACTGTGTCGATCCTTTTTGGCTGATGCTTCACAGGGCTCGGCTGATCATCATTAAAACGCGCACAACTTGACATGTTTATTTAATGGCTGCTCCCGGCGAAGACGGCAAGCTGCTGCTATCTCTCACCGTCACATGTTGATCTACCACTGTGCCATGTGGTACTCCGAGAGGGTATGTATGCGTGTGTGTGTGTGTTGGCATTATACTTCATGTGCCTTTACTTTCCTGGCTGCGTGAAAAGCTTTAAAGTTTTCATATCACGTTATCAATCTGGTTCTCTTTTCTGAAGGAGCGGGCAAGCCCCTGAGTGTTTGAAATATGTGGTCTGGAATGGTTTGTTGTTCATAACACTGCAATATTAATATTTACAGACGCTGAACATACAATCCAGATTTGCAGACTTTGGAAAATCTCTAACCTAAACAGCCCGTGCCTTTTGCTAACACGCCAAAGCAGCAACTCCACACCTGAGCACTCTTCCTGTCTACAGTTACAGACAACTTCTATAAATACTTTTGGGAGCTTTCGATTACTAAGGGCGAACAATCCGGGATCTATGATCTGAGATGAATTTGTTTAAGAAATCATTTATGCTCCGCAGTTGAGACGCCACTGATTTCATGCTCCCGTGTGCAGTCTGGTTATATTAAACAAACATGCTTAACAAAGACCAACAAACAAAATAAACATGGATTTGTGAATACGTGGGAAGTCAATACAGTTTCAAAAAGGGGAAGAAACTTCAGATGGAATTTTTTTACAGCGTCTTGGTCAGAATGGCATCCAGAATTTGACAAAATGGAAGTTAAGCACTGAGGCGGTGACAGCAAATGTTTTTTTTTACTGTTACTTAGCAACACAGACAAAGTGACAGAGATGTTCACGAGTCAGTTTTTCCATATCCATGTCACCACTCCAGCCTTTGGGGTGCAAGTCAGTCAAGCCTCTAATGACAGAAATGAACATTTTCTCATCAGATTTACAAAAATCTAGTGCTGATCTAACTTGCCATCAAAACCTGTACCGTTTGTCTTAAGGCCTAAATTACCACATAGTCAACCGTCAGCATCGCCAACCATCTTTTCATCTTTTGATATTTACTTTACTATCCAAAAGGTCTACCTATAATATCTTGAAAATCAATCAAATGTAATATTTGTGTTAAGAAGTTTAAGAAGTGCCCTTTGCGTTGTTGCAGAAAGAATGTCAGAGGGAAGTTGCGTTTGTTTCCTAATTCATCCAAAGACATTTAATACATCTTACAGTTGGAGAGACATTTATTTGGCCACTGTTATGAAGTTACACCCAACATTGAATTCAAAGTTAAAAAAACATATGCATCAGTTGTAGTCTGCAGCTGATATCAGCTTTCTTTTCACTTCAGTACATGAAATAAAAACTGAAGACTCCAGTCTCAGACCAGGAGTTCAAGTCAAGCGAAAGTTTCAAGCCTTCAGGGAAAAGTGTGTCGAGTCTGAAGTGTTTCATTTTAGTAACTTTAAAGCAACTTAAATCGGATTCTCGAGTCAAACATTTCAGCCAAATGATATTTTCTCTTTGCTTATTACAAGAATGCATGTCTTACTTTCAGATGGAAAACAAGATTGGAATTTTCTGAAGTCGTCTTCAACTCCCTTTAACAAATAGAAGGTTATTTCAGCATCTGACGACTTTATGGTTTCACTTATTTTACCCAGGATAACATATATTTTCTACTTAGCAACATTTTGAAGTCACAGTCTATTATACTGACCAGTCATAGAAATTGCGGTGCTCGTATTTTACACATATTTTTGATAAAGTCAGATTTTATCATTTTATCACTTTCTTTGTGTTTTAATGACAAATTCAAAAAATAATGGCAAACCTTTTTGCAAAATCTACTTTTTTTGTTGTTGTATATTTTGTACCTGAATCACAGGTGATTTCCGTGGAGCAACATCCTTTCATTCTTCCATCAATCAACTTTCCGAACTCCATTTGTTCCTCAGGGCTGTCTGGAGTCTATCCCAGCCCTGGGCGGGCCCCTCTTTCTGAGTTCCAACAAAATTCTAAGTAGGTCGTAATGCCAAATAAACACTGAAAATCTCTGTGAAGTACAGATTAATCCAGTACAGGTTTGTAAGCATTTAGGATTTTGAACAAGAGCTTATGAAATGCAGTCAGGACTTGTTAAAAACAGTAGAATAGCCCTTTGTGGAATTGTAGTCAAATGCTGCAACGCCGATGCTTTCTTTGGCAAGCTGCAACGTGAAGTAATATTTTCGTAACTTGTTTCCACTGTAAACCAATTGATGGGATATGCAAAATAAGCAATAAGAAACTTTTATCAGACAAAACTACAAAAAAAGTCAACTGCTTGAACCAATCACAATTCTGTGTTGCCCTAAGAGGTGATCAGTATAACCCATGTCAATAACTACTCATATTTTTATTTCTGTTGTAGTTTCACAAAGCGCACAATATTTAAAAAAACAAACTAATCCAACACATTAGTTTTCATAAGTGGGAAATTTTACCAGGAATTCACCACATTATCTGCACGATACAATGCCTAACTCAAAACCTTCACCTGAGACTCAAAGGCCTCAGTTGACACGCTAAATGTCAAAGTTCTTGACGGTGAAACTGGGTCATGGAAGCAATGACACAGGCTTAAAGAAGAGGTGATCAAAATTCCTTCACAGCAATACTGGAGGTGCAAACGTCATGCTAAAAAGAACTACTTCATATTACTCTAAAATAATTTGGGTCTGCAAGGAACTGAAGTGAGTGTATGCAAGCTCTACCATTTTGACTTCATCGCTTTTTAAAGATGGCATGCTGGAATCTGTAGCATTATGCAGTTGAAGTTAGAACTTAAAAAATGTTTAGAACCAAGAAAGGAAAGAGGATTATTATGGTTTGTTAAAGCTTAGAACTAAATGGGACTGAGCCTATCTGCTTTGCAAAAACGCCCAATGTGTCTGCTGGCGGTTTTAGCTTGAAGTTGGATGTAAATGCTGTTAGAAGATTAATATATCTTTTGATCTGTACTTTTTGAATATACAAATTCATTCTATTTGCTTTTGTACATAAGTGATGAACTCAGTTCTGGTGACTACATGTCTAAATATCCTGAATACCTTGAGGTGCTTTGAAAAGTCGATGAGTTCAATTGCTCAAATGATGAAACACCGCTCTTAAAGTCTTTACTAGTACTTATCCTCTAAACAGAAGGTTGCTAAAGACAGACTTAAACAACTGTAAAGCTACTTTGCTTATGAAGAAGTAAATGCCTCTATCTGTTTGGCATGGATGGGTATTTTCCACAATGAAAACAGGAATGTACATTTTTCAGATTCACCAGAGATCAGTAAGGCAGCTGCATGTCCCTACGATATCTGATGGAACATTGATGAGCGAATGTTTGGATTATACCAATTCACATTGACTCCGTCTTTGTGGTGCTCTGCAATGCACAAAAGAACAAAGCTGCACATTTTGGCCTTAGAATTCAATTTGTGCATATCACATTAAAACAGGGTACACTGTAATAGGCCAAACATGAGCTAAAACGCACATGTATTCATTGGGGGATTTCCTGCAGAATTAGAAACTGGCTACAATGAATAAACGCTCGTAACCACTCGTCAGGTATGTCATCACTAAACATGGTTTAACCTATTTGCTCCAGTGAAACAAAAAAGTAAAGAGTGCAAATGCTAATGCAGGGCAAAGTAAGGCTGTTGGGTGAAGCAACAAAGACAAAGGAGGAGTGAAAGAAGAGCAGATCAGAAGTGCAGAACAGAGCACTAGTGAATGAGAGACTGCAGGGTGGATTAAGGCGACAGACTTCCTTTTTTGTTTGTTTGCGTGTGTAAATGCAGTTTTGATGAAATATTAACGGTGCCTTCCAAAATGCCTTGTAAAGGATCCTCTGCATTTGACTCCTCCATCTGTAGCACCTCAGGTAGGCATTTAGTATGCTGTCATCAGGGAACCGGCAGCCCCCCTCCATGTGCTGAGCTGTCAGCGCAAATCCGCTAGCAACCCCGCACCCCACCTTCCACTGCTGCCCGCCCCCTTTTCCACCACCCTGTGACACACCTATACCACCACAGGCTGAGCGCTTGCAGCCCCATCTAACTCTCACTCTGCACAACTTTATCCACAACATTCAATATACTTCAGCGATAACCGGCATGAAAGAAAACAGAGAACGGGCTGGTGAGTGACGGGATTCATTTTGACATTTACTTCTCATCATCCCCCCCACCCCCCGACAGAAATCTCCTTTTCTTCTCGCAAAATAAACGTCGACGTGCTTTCTTCTGAGGAGGATCGGGTTGAAGAGGTGCTTGCTGATATTGATTGGACTTCAGAGCGCCGCGTGATTGGCAGCTGCCAAGGAGCCGGGCGGGGGACGGGGGGCTCTTATCCCAACGGTGCCTCCACCTAAGTATCGTCTTAGAGCTGCTACCAGATACACCAGCAGTCCCTCACTTCTCTTCACTCCTGCTAATTCTCTGTGACTGATGGAGGTTAAACTATCGGACTTACTAACAATCAAGAGTCTTGCCTGTGGTTTGGCAACGAGAACCCGGTGCCGTGGGGAAGGGAACTGAATTGGGATAATATTGCAGATTCGGATTTTCAGTGGCGATGATGGATTACAATTACAAGTTCTCTGATTGTAATTACAAAGGTGATGCAACCCACGGTGTCATCGCCAATGGTCAGTCAGACACCCCCGAAGGCTTTCGTGTCACAGGGAACGGCTAATTATAGTTGTTACAGTACGTGTTTGGGGAGGAGTGGCTGAGCACGCTGGGCCTCATAATAGACTTCATTTATAACGTGGACATCCGCATCTCAATCTTGTGACTTGAAGCTGAGGGGCAAGAGCAAGGAATGCTCACAGTTAGCACAGCACCTTGCAGAGGCACGCATCCCTTTTGAACTTTTCGATATTCTGTCCTGTTATAACCCAAAACTTCAATTCATTTTAGGTGACGCATCAACATAAAGACAGACATACATTAAGTGTGGTTGTATTATTTGTAAAACTACTTGCATCTAATTTTGTTGTGCAGTTTTGTTTGATAAATAGCTCAAGTGCTGTCAAATTGGAAGTCTTAAATGTCTAGGCTTTTGATAGGCCCTTCAAACTTAAATATTCTTTAATCTTGTAATTTTGGCTGTATATTTGGTGTCATTCTGCTGCTGAAAGGCAAAACTCGTCATGAACTCTGCACTAGCTTCCCCATGCTTACCTATTTTAACAAATCCCACAATGTGATGCAGCCACCACCATGTTTGGTGTGTTCAGAGTGATGTATAGTTCGTTTTTTGCTAATCTTTGCGGTTTGCATGCAGGTCAAAGATTTTCTTCCAGGTTTTGCTTGGTCTTCTAAGTGGCTTGTGTCAAATGGGTTGTCAAATGAGACCTCCAATGGTTATATTCTTGCCATGAATATTTCCTAATTCCGGCGGCTTTTTAAAGCCTCCCTGCATTTAGTGGTCTTTGAGTAGGGGGCTGAATACAAGTACACTTTTCAGTCTTTAGAAGTCAAAAAAATAAAAATCATAAATCCTTCACAAAATGACTCTTGTTGGTCAAACATAAAATCTCAATAAAACACATCAAAGTTTTTTTTTGGACATACTGTGATAAAAAGTTTACTTGTTGCATAGTAGAGTTGATCTTTTTGTCTTCAATATGTACAGCTGAGGCTTTTGCTATTGTAACTTATGCGCTTCCAAGAAAGATCCTTGACGTATTTCCCAACCCTCGGGCCTCATTTGAACATGACGTTAAAAAAATACATAAAAACAAGGGATGGGGGAAGAGATGGTGACTGTTGCCCGAGGAGGTATGGTTGTCATAAAAGAGCCGGGTTGGGATTTGTTGGTGTCACTCAATAAATCAGTAGGAGTTTAATTACCAGCTTGGTGTGGAGGAGCAGTGACAAGCACTGTGTGTGTGTGTGTGTGTGTGACTGCAGGTGGAGACACTGTGACAGGCACTAGCTCTGTGAGTTAGCATTCCTCCTGGGCCAGACTCTACCAAAAGCCTGACAGGGCAGAGCCGCAAAACTCACACACGCATAGAGGGCCATACCATTCGGTGCACAAGGGAGGGATGTACTGTAGGTAAGCAAAACCAAAGGTGGGTGTGGGGTCTGTTTGCAGAGTCTCTCCCACGCTAATCCTCTCCATTTACGCCCTGCCACTTCCCTCGTTTATGAACTGAGCTGTGAAGGAACGTGGAGGCTAATCTCTGACCCAAAGTCCGGCGCACACCGACTCCGACCGGCACCCTCAATAATACTGCGCCCGGAGGTGAAAAAATAAATAAATCAATAAAAATGATAGTGGGTGGGATCTTTGGACAGTAAAAGCAAACAAAAATTGAAAAATGACAAACACACCAGAAATCTGAGAGCTCTTACTGTTTCTTGTTAAGAGGCCATTAAAGCACAGCTTCATGCAGAGATATTGCATTTCTTATGGGTATGATTTCTATTACTTTGTCTGTGTGAGTAAACTGTGTTATTATTCTCCCCCCACCTGTCTTGTGCAAAACTTCTTCCCATCACGCCTTGAGTCAAACAGACATTCAGGGAAAGACGGGGAAGAAGAAGAAGAAGAAAAAATAATCAGCAGAAAGTAGTGGGTAGAATGAAAAGGGTGGCAGAGGAGCAAACACAGGTTTGACAGAGGCAGGAGAGGTGACAATAAGCAGCATGTCATGTGTTTTTTGTTTTGTTTTTTTTCTCCTCCAATTTCGTGCCGGGTAACATCCAACAATTTGAAGGTTCAATAGGCAAGATTACAGTTCTGCTCGAGATGAGTTAAAAATACAGGGTGACTTGTAACCCTGTCTGCAGTGAGTGAATGACACACACACACGCACGCGCAAGAGGACTAACGGCATCAGCGACGTGCTCCGTGTCCGCCGTTATTGGCTGTTTTTGTAGCCGTTAGCGCGGATGAAAAGAGTCAGCATTACAGCTGTCAATTCAGATGGAGATCAGGTGGCTGGGAACGAATCAGGAGGCAGCAGATAGTGGCTCCGGTTTGTCATGCATGCTGGATGTTAATGCGTGCATGAATGCACGCCTGCGATGGCTTTTTTTTTTTTTTGCAGATGCAAAACCCGGAAAGAAAAAAAAGAAAGGAAAAAAAAAAATCCAAATCCTTATTTTTCGAGCCAGGAAAGGATTGTGCTGTCACTCAATGATATACAGATCATTGTTTTTTTTTCCTCCCCTATTTGTTCTGACTCTTTCAGGGTGGAAAACAATGGCAGCTGGGAGATGAGATATTTGTCTGATCACTCAACACTAAAAAAAGTACACCCAGTTTCTTCGGCTAACGAATATCTGCCAATATTCAGGCGTTTCATGTTTTTTTCCCTCTTCTTCTCCTTCCTCAATTGATACAATACGAAACCATATTCAGCCCCATAGAAGGAGAGAGAGAGAAATTTCCCAAAGAGAGTAATTAATTTCCTGGCACCTCAGTATGAGAACTTGTAAGGCAAATGGAACAATAAGCCTAAAAAAACCCACACAAACACACACACACACACACACACTCCACTGTACTGTAGAGTACAGTGCTAACAGACAGATGCCAATCTCCGCCCCACTCCCGCCATGTTCGACATGTGTGCTTGTTGGCTGCGAGACATTAGCATTTGTTTTACCCCCACCCGCCCCGCACCCCTCCTCACTCCCATGTGCTAGAGCCTCAGGCGCAGCAGTCAAAGAGACACCACCACCTCCCAGTATCTCATCTCATCTCCCAGTATGCGCGGGTGTGAATGTGAGGCGGCGAGTTGCGCTTCCCTCACTGCTTGTGCGCGTAAAAACACACACTGTGGCTTTTTGATAGTTGCTCTGCGGTTTGTGTTTTTTTTTTATTTTTATTTTTTTCTCCTCTTTTTTGCCCGATTTGCATGGGAATATTTTAAAACATTCATTCTACATGCTGGGTTTTTTCTTCTTCTTTTTCTGGCTCTTGTAATAGATTTCAGGGCTTATAGAGACCTCACGTGCAGGCGCTCCAACCCGGGCATGTCCACACTGTGACACGTGCTAGTGCGCCCCCTAGCTCCCAGCTTGAAGATCCAGCCACTGTGTTTTTGTTTCTTCTTCCCTCCCTCTCTCTCTCTCTCTCTCTCTCTCTCTTTCTGCTGCTCCTCTCTTGCCCTACATATCAGTCCCGCGGAGAATAGACCAGTCTAACACCCGGCTTCACAGAGATACTGTTTTGTCATGTTTTATATCATTCTACTAATGGCAAAAAAAAAAGCAAGTCCTCTGACTAAAGACTGTGGTATCCCTGAAGATCTGTGCTAACAAACGTTCAGCAACGAGTGGAGAGAAACAAACAAACAAAAAAATTGACGACTTGCCTTATCTGAGCTCTCTGTTCTAAAACAGCATAAAGCTTCTGTTTTCTAAACAGTCAGAGTTTTGTAATAAAGGAGAGAGAAGGAAGGGGGAGAGAAAAAAATAAAGCAACAGACAGACAAAAGAAAATACATGGAAAGGGGAGAGAGGAAGAAGAAAGAGAGAGATCCAACAGATGGTAGATTTGGCGAGGCCTCCGCCGTGCAGTTTGTGTAAAAGCCTGTCTGGAAAGAGCGCAGACCCCGAAGCATCTCTCACATATTGAGGAGTCACAATCATTGAAAGAATGCGCAGTGAGATGCCCCAAAACGCCGGTCATTACGAAAACAGAGCTGCTCCACTTCAATCAGCCAAAAAGGAAAAAAAAAAGCAGAGTGGGGGACGCCTGTGTTTCTCAGAGGGAAATTATTAGACAAAACTCTGAATTCCGTCAAAACCTGGACGTAGGGGAGAACATGGAAGAGTTATTAGACGGATTAAAATTTGTGGGCGATGTTGGAATAAAATCCGGTTTTCTGTTCTGCCAACTGTGAGACGGGGTTTGCAGGTGATATTACACTTAATTTCTAATAGTTAATTGTCCAATGTGTCAATAAAATACTGCTTGCTGCATTGCAGTCCACATCAGTTTAGTTAATTTGAGGTCACCACGTTTCAACATTATATATATATATATATATATATATATATATATATGTAAATAAAATGTGTGTGTATAAAATCTTATAGACGGATTCGAATTTACTTATAGTACATACATTAGTACACTGGTGCAAATATTTTATACAAATACATATTTTACCTGTCAAAAATAAATCACTGACTTTCTAGTGTTTTTGTTTCTTTTTATAGTGTTTGATGTTTGTAGCTCTTGTTTTGAAGAAACAAAGGAAGTAGTTCTTCAGCTTCCTGGCCGTGCTGACAGAGATAGCTAACACAGACTGCTTGCTAGCAATGCTAAGTTACAAAAACAACAAAGAACCCAAGGAGAAAACCATGTTTGAGGCAAAATTGTGAGTTCGAGAAAGAAAAGATAAATGTTGGCAGGGTGATGGATGAGATACAAGCAGTCTGTGAGCGCTGCAAGAAGATGGCTAACGGTTAGCCGCTAACAACACCAAACTTGCCATCTTCTCTTTTTTTTTTTTCTTTGCTTCAAAAATGAAATCCTTCATTGATCAAAGGTTAACTTAATAATTCTACCATAAAAATACATGATTTAAAACGGATTGAGATTCATGAAAACATTCATTTTATTTGTGAAAACATCCAAACATACCAACAGGTCAGGTTCACACAAGAGGAGCGGATATAAGCTAGCTGGACTGGAACATCTGATCATAGATTTACAGCACAAATTATGCAATAATTTGTGGAAACAACAAGAGCTTGTTGATTTCCCTTAAAATATAGCTATGTCATCTCATCTTGATACCATTTTCAATCAGTAAAGTTTATTTGTGCAGCACATTTCATCAACGAGACGACTCAAAGTGCTTTACATCATAAGAACATTAATAAAATCATCATAAAAACATCATACAGACATCAATTGTAAAACCAGTACAAACATTACATTTTGCTGGACGCTAACATCAAAATCATCAATACATATCATATATGTTGGTCAATGTTTCGGTGATAATGGGTCAAAAGCATCTCTAAACATGTAGGTTTAGTCTTCCTTTAAAGGAACTCAGTGTTTCGGCTGTTTTGCAGTTTTCTGGAAGTTCTTTTTTTTTCCCTCCAGATTTGTGGTGCATTTTTGAAGCTATTTAACAATCAAACTACAACTTCTAAGCAAATGCACGGATGTTTTCAAACTATTCAAATCATTTTTAGCATTTCATATTTGAAAGCTTAGCTTGTCCAGAGTTAAATGTTTCACACTGACACATGCGCACAGCGAGCCCCAAAATGACCCATTTGTGACCCACCACTGTTGATCAGCTCAAATTTGCAAAGCAATGAAGCATGTAGGGGCGTCCCGGCCGGATCCCGTCCATCCACACGTGGGGCTGTGAGCAGATTGTGTGTAGAAGCCGCAAAGATAAGCAGCAGTTCGCCACCATCAAGTCGTATGATGGAAGTTAATGTCATTTGGCCGTTTTCTCTTTTCTTTTTTCCAAAGTAGCTCTATTCACGCCGCCATATTTTCATTCCTCCTCCACGCTCTCGTTTCACATGGGCTGCAGATGCCTTAATTGTGCTCGCTCTTCAAGGCAGCCTTTTTCACTTGCTCTTGATAAGTCTTTGATATTCTGTGCTTCACTAATTGTAGTCGCTGCAGTACATCTATCTTTTTTCAATTTCCTGATAATTAGCCTCTAACTCTTTCATCTGTCTTTTCAAGTGCACTAAATCTCCTTCTCTAATGAAAGTTACACTGAACTCAACAAGGTTGATGGCTGGTAAAGAAGAGAGGAGAGAGGAAAAAGAAGAAAAAAACACACACACACACCACTTCTTTTTCTCTCTGACATTTCTCTTCCTCTGCCCCCGTCTTTCTCGCCATGGGGAGACCCTGTCCTTGGGTGTGTGAGGAGGGGGGAGTTTCTTTTTCCTGTTTTTAAAATAATAATTTCAGAACGTGAAAACATTCCAACCAAAAAATGAACACAGGTGCCGTTTAATAAGAACATGCTTCAAAACACGACTCCGGTTTAATGGATGGGAGACGCGAGGTTAGCAGAGGAGCAAACCTGGAGTGATCTGTCGAAAAAAAGATCACAAAAACTCACAAAAATCACTCAGAGCCACCGGCGCTATCCCAGACGACTACAGCCACATCAAGCTTGAAGTAATGAACCAGATTGACGCATTACTAAGAGGAGAAGGGGGTGTTAGACGTCTGGGAATATATTAGCACAGCATCGTTTCAGGTACGCTTCCTTGCAAAACTGTTTGCATCCGTCTCTTCATATCTGGTTTTGTCACATCACAAGACCTGATATGAAAAGGTTTGATTGGGGAACTTCAAACCTTTTCAGTCTGACAAAGTAACATGAATGTTACAGATAACAATATTAGACCTGTGACCGTCAATGTAGCTTTAGTAGAAATATTTTTTCCCATCCCATTCATGCCTAAGACCCATTACCTTCCATTTGACCATGACTTTGCCACTGTGAGTTGGCCGACCACATTCAATCGCAATAAAATACAGCGCAGTTTGACAAAACATTGAAAAAGTTCAAGGTGCATGATGCATACTTTCGCAAGGCACTCTTGTATGCACTGCAGAGCCCACTTCCAATTTCCTTTCTTACACACTCCAAAAAAAAAAAAAGACTCCATAAAATAAAGTAGAGGATGTTTGAAGTGTGTAGGGACTGCCGCTCTAATAGTTTTATGTGTCTCAAGTCGGAGTTCCCATGATGTTAATGTAAAGGTTTGCTGAGCGTAGAGGCAAAGACGGAAAGAGAGAGGAGCAGAGAGACGGCAAGAAAAAAAAAAACAGGCATCAAAATTGATTTTTCAATCATGCTTGCTGTTTCAAGAGGGCGTCACATGTTCTAATGACCTCATCCCTCTTGTGGTGATGTGAGTTATTTCACACCGGGCCATTTTAAACCAAGAAGGGTGGGGCGGTGGTGAGGTGGAGGGGTTGGGAGGCGACAGGGCCGGGGGTTTAGTGCTAAGTAGGGCTCAAAGCAGTGAGGAGTTGTAAAGAAGAGAGGCGGGGTGGGCTAAGGGAATGGTTAACAGGGTCATTTAGATTGGATGGGAGATCGATACTGAGAGGTAGAGAGGAGGTGCATCTCTGTCACCGTGATGTGTGGCTTCGGTGTGATTGTTCTGCAGATTACACACAAGGAGGGAGGGTTAAAAAGAAAAAGGAAGTGCTGTCTGTGAAGGCGTGTGTGTTTATGTGTGCAGGGAACAATCATGTCAGCATCCACCGGTAATTTAAAACACATGTCATGTTTTTTTTTTGTTTTTGTTTTTTTGATACTGTATTCTGTCCCTGAAAAGAAGAAAGGTTGGGGGAGGAAAAAAAAGAAAAAAGATTGTGCTTTATATGAAATTTATACTTGACACTGAGGTCCTTGCTAGTGGCTAATCTATTCAAACGTGCAACACGTTTTTGAGTTAATTAAAAAAAAAAACAACAACCTTGTAAATAAACTTTTGAGTTTGTCTCTCAGTTTGAGCGAGAGCAGCGTGAGAGTGCTGATAATGCACAAGTGGATCGCTTCAAGTATAATCTCCGCACGTCCTTTCATTACTGCACCAGGTCTGAGTGTTTGATGTCATGCTAATCTGCTCTCTTGTTACTCTGTCTGTTTGCGTGTGCGCTGTGTGTGTGTGTGTGTGTGTGTGTGTGTGTGTGTGTCCTCATCCTGTGCTCCGGTGCTGCCTAGAGCATTTCCTGCAGCTTGTTGCGGGTTTTCCTATCCAACACGGAAAACCCCGAGGTGGAATTCACTCTCGCATCGTCAACAGAAAAGCAGAACAATTACTGAGACACAACAGAAGAACCACAATATTTCAGTCCTGAAAGTGTTGGCTGGTGGTTTTAGTATTATTCGAATCTAATCAATTTCTACTAGTTATCAAGGTAAATACTTTGGTTCACATCTTCAGTACTCTGGTACTGGAATTACACTTCCCAATTGGGAAGTGTAATTCCCAAGGCCTTCCTAAGGCCTTTACTGGGGCAACAGGAACTAGAGGAACTATCTGAAGAAAGAGGGGCATTTTTGTGACTAGACAAAGAAAAGATGACATTGTTTTCATGAAATTGTGGTTTAAAGTGAAGTGGAGGGGGCTGCACAGTGGCGCAGTTGGTAGCACTGTTGCCTTCCAGCAAGAAGGTCCTGGGTTCGATACTGAGGAAGTTCAAATATCCTTTATGTTCTGGTTCACTTTTTGGAAGCTAACTTTACCCGCTAATGTTGTTTTGTTATATAGCTTATGCTTCCGCTTTTTCTTAATTCAGGATTTCCTTGCAGACCTCACCAATCAACATCCGTTTAAATTATTTGTAGCATTTCCTCATGCAGCCACTGGAAGGACTTCAATATAGATGGTTCGCCTCACACTAAACAAGTTAATATTGTGGAAAAAGAAAAAAGAAAAAACGTATCACGCCTCATGCTGCCCTCTTATTTTCTAGTTAATTGGCAGAACTAGAAAATGAGTTCAGGAGCAGTAAAAACAAGATAGAAACCCTTGTTTTTAACATTCTAGTCTAGTCTAGAATGTTTAACATTTTTGTTAAAAACAAAAATGTTTTATATATATAAAAAAAATGTTACACTGACAGACAACTTCTAAGACATGAAGGGGCTCCCCTTGACTCTCGATCTTCTCACTGTGTGTCTTATAAACGATATTTAACATCCTGCGAGGCGTTACCTTCTCACTGTAAAGATCTTTCTCCCTTAAACGAGAACATATGTTGGTTTCAATGAGATGAAAATCTTGTTGCGAGTTAAAACGAGATACCGCTCCTGAAATTATTCCTAGCTCTGGCAGTTCCTGTAAAGCAAAGCACTTATTTGAAAAAGTAGAAAAACTCCTTATGCTGAGTCCGGATAGGAACTGAGCAGAAAATCATTTGACAACAAGTCCTATTAAAATGAAGAGGAAGCCAGCGAACATCTCCAAATGCAAAATCCGTAGCAGAATAAGACGTGCTTTCACTGAAGAAGCTGTAGTCACAAAAATTAGGAAGTTTTAGAGTTTAGCTTAGTATTGTGTACAAATCAAATGCTTCCATGTTTGAGCTTCAAAAACAGATGCCAGTCTCTGGGGAATTGCAAAAATATTTCTCCCTGAGAGAACTGGTTCTTTCATACAAAATGTGTGCTACATCATTATTTAAAAAGTACTTTGAGATGGCTTGCAGAGCTTTAGGAGGCTGTAGGAATCTTAAACTAATCAGAATACATTCTGCTCTGTCCCTGTTGAAATGTTGAAGTTTATACATTAACTACATGAATGCATACGTTCATATGTCAGAGCATCTTTACTTGATAAAGAATTAAGTTCTATAACTGAATTATGCAAAAAATCAAATGAAGCAACAAAAAAAGGTTCAAGTTAAAGTGTCATGGGGCGTGCTGTGGTGGCGCAGGGGTTTGGCACGCCCCACGTTTGGAGGCCTTAGTCCTTGACGCGGACGTCGCGGGTTCGACTCCCGATCCCAGCGACCTTTGCTGCATGTCTTTCCCCTCTCCTTTCCCCCTTCCTGTCAGCCTACTGTCTTCGGAGAAAAAAATGATAAAAAAAAGTGTCATGTATGGCACTATAAGCCTTTTTTTTTTAAAGGTAAAATTTAAAAACTACACTCAAAGATTGCTTATTATACTTTGCTGTCAAAAAGTAGAACAGTTCTAGGCATGAAGTGTCAGTTTTATAAAAGGCTTTAGTCACTGATGTTAGTTATCCGAATGGTCGCAGTGCTGAATAACCAGAAGGAAGAAACAAATCGGTGAATTTAACCACCACCAAATGACACAATTTAAATGCACATTCAGCAAAAACAACAAAAGAAAAGTCAGAAAATAAAGATTGCATTCTACTAAACTGTCTCTGCCACGTACTGCAATCTTTAGCTGATGACGTACAAGCCGGTCCTCGTACACCGGAGCAGGAGTGTTTTAGTGGATGAAAAGCCAGTGAAGCAAAGCAAAAGAAAAACTGCAACACCTAACAGGTCCCTAAAGGAACATTGTATGCTTCTTTGGCTCCGTGGAGGTCGGAGGTCAGGGTCAGCAGCGGAGCAGCTCGTGGAGACTCGGTGTGGTGATCAAAGACCTGTCTGCAGGCAGGAAGCTGCTGACACAGCTGCTTAGCTCCAACCGAAGGACAATCTCTGTAAACACACCAAGAGAAACACGACGGGCTCACAGAAAATAATAATTCTGCGTTAGCTCTCACTCGGCTGCCGCGGCTCCAACTGCATTATTAAAAAAATTGCGTATTTGGACATTTGCTTGGGGTGGAAAAAAAAAACAACCTAAGCTGTCATATTTATCAGTTTTTATACTCTGAGAAACAAATAGAAACAAGTATACATGTAGAAACACCACGGGCCAATTATAGCAGTGCTTTATGAGTGGAGCGCGCGCCAACGGCTCTAAGTGTAACCAGATTTCATCCAACTTTAACAACGTTCGGTTTGTCCTCAGGTGGCAACGCGAAAATCTGAACTGACTGCTGTAATATACGTACGGCAGAAGAGAGCACGCCGCGACGGGATCCTGTAAAAATTTTAAAACGTGTTTTACTGGATGTGATCACGCTGTATCTTCTCCAAAAACAGTCATGTGGCAAAAGGCTTAATCTCTTGTTGGGCCTTGTTTTTTTTTTCTCCCTCCCCTCCTCATATCTCTACGAAAGTGGCTCGGCTCTTAAATCAAAATAGGAGGAAGAAGAGCAGGAGGAGGAGGATTGGGAAGAGTGGAGTGGGTAACAGGAATCGCAGCTTTCATCTCTTTAAACTGTGTTTTTTTACGGCAGGGAGGTGATTTTGTAACACGAGAGACAGATCAGACACCGCAGCTCGGTCATCGCAGGGTGCCATCCCACCCTGCACGCATTCCAAAAATTATATATATATATATATAAAAATGTGGGGATGAATGAAGAGGAATCACTACAACATGGAAACCCCCCCCTCTCCGCTCCCTCTTCTCTGTCACGAATTAGCTTCCAATTCAGGTTCCTGCAGCTCATTAGTGAAACTGGATCAGAATGCTCTTTTATCACTCCCCATTGTTCTTCAGCACACAATGGAAGCGCGCTTCCACAGCAGGCAAAGACTTCTGGCATTAGCTGACCGTTTATTTTCATTGTGTTGCGCGGTGTCTTTGGCTTGGCAGGCTGGCCTGTTAAGTGTGTTGCACAGGCTCAGCTCTTGCTTACCGATATAATGAGGCTGTTTCGGGGACTAAAACTTCGGAGAGACTCTGCAGGAACTCTGGCGGAGCTGTAAATCTGGTGCCATTTGCGTCTGACTCCACGCGACCGCTCGGATCAATGGCGTTCCTGCCCGACTGACAGTTATGTCATCCGTTTCTCTGAAATGCGCCACTTTTAAATTAAAGAGCGACTGCATTGTAGTGCAGTAAAGGTCCGGTGTGTAAAGGCTTTGAATAGAGGTGAAACAAAAGGTCATGTCGCGAGTTGATATTAAAATTCTGGTAATGTCCGTCTCAGGAAGAGTCTCTGTTACTGATACGCCGATAATGTCAATACCAAGTTGGTATCGACATTATACTAACATGGCAAGATCGATACTTTAGTTTCAGATTCTTTCTTGAAATTTTTATTTCAATTTTGTGTTGTAACTTTTTCACCTCCACCTCAAAAAGTTTTGATTTGCTCTTAAGTAATAATTTTTTGCACTTTACAGTGTTTTTCTACTGTTACTGGTTGCCATGTTTATGTTATTAAGATATTAATAACTTATTACCTTTCTCTAAACCCTGTCATAGGTTGGAACAAAATAATTCAAAGGAAAAACCTACAGAACCTCTAAATATTAGAAGTTTGATATGTTGAATTTAAATAAATATCGACATTATAATTGGTGATGGCGATACTGACCCTTTATTTACTTGGTATCGAATCAATACCAAAATATACAGTGTCATACTCCTTTAGCGCCCATCATGAAAATAAAAATGGATGAAATAAGTTGGTAGCTTGGCAATTCAGAAATCCTTTATCAATTTTGGCAGTCTTAAGATTGGCAAAGTGTATAAACGTTGGGTAGAAATGAATCTGCACACAAAATTGATCTGAGTTATTCACACACACACAGAGGTTTTAAATAACAAAATTCACGTAAGAGAAACTTTAAATACTCTCAGTGACATAAAGGAGCATCTCTCCTGTGTTCCTTCATTACATAGAACAGTCTAAGAGGCCATCTTAACCAGGTGTATGTCTTCTGGATCCCACTAAATCATAATAGTAATAATCTGTTAAAACATATGTATCATTTAAATTGGTGTTAATAGTGCAGAAAGGACCCAGGCCGGGATTTGAATCCAGAATCTTCCAGCTTTAAGCTAGGATTTTTGCCCCTTATAACTAACTAACCAGTGAACTGACAGCCATGGTGCTTCGGCTGCTTCCTGACGGTCAGCAATAAATCTGAAATAAATCTAAAATGCTTTTAATGAGCTCTAGAGCCAGACGGAAATTCTTAAGACTGGTCAAATTTGAACTCCACGCTGAACAGAGATCGAGACAACATTTTCTTTATATGTAAGAATGCAAAAAGGAGCATCTGCAAGGCATTTTTATCGTTAGAATCAAACCCATCCAACCACGACACAGTCTGTAACTTTTTTTTTTCCCCCGAAGAGTTTTTGCGGCACTAGTGGCTCGTATTTTTTGTGACGGTAGGCTGACAGGAGGGGGGGAAGGAGAGGGGAAGGACATGCGGCAAAGGTCGCCGGGACCGGGAGTCGAACCCGCGATGTCCGCGTCGAGGACCAAGGCCTCCAAACGTGGGGCGTGCCAAACCCCTGCGCCACCACAGCACGCCCCAGTCTGTAACTTTTAAAGCCTTCATTCTTGTTTGGAAAACAACAACAAAAAAATCTTGTGTCAATCTTCTGTTCCCAATATTGCGTCCTGTCTCGTCTGGTGAGCCAGATGTATCGTTCAACTCCAGCACTGAAACTGACACGTGAAAATAACACATCAGAAGCCTGTGACAGCTGTGACTGACAGATTCTTTCCCCCCCACTCACTCGCAAGCAGAAAATCTCCCTCTGCATTTGATCGGAGCAGATGAGTCGACATGTTGGAACGTCAGCAGATTCCTTCAGAACGTCTCGGGGAAAGCGTGATGAAATATGACAATCCCGTTTTATGTTGGGCTTTAGGTCAAACTGTGTTAAACACAGAGCGCTGACAACACCTGGCTGAGAAGCCGTCTGTTTTCTGCGCTGACACGTTGAAGAAAGTCCTGAAGCGAGTCGGGATCCAGCCCACGGGTTCGGATCTAAACGGAACCAGGTGATCTTTTAAAGTGTGTCGTGAAAAAATGCTGCAAACCCCACTGCTTAAAGTGGAGTTGTTCTGGTAAAAAAGAAAAAAAAAGTGAGGAAAAAAGTGAAACAGAACCACGTGTGATGGATTTTGTAACTCATTTCCATACTAGTTTGGAATTACTCATCCCTTTATTTATTTATTTTTATTAACCCAGACCACGGGAAAACAATTCAAATGTCTTTCAGAACCTTTAAACGACAAATCTCCGCAGTCATTGTACAGTATTCCATGTTTTCCCCCCTCCATCCTTTCAGTTTTGAGCTAATTTAGTTTTTTTTTTTTCTTTTTTCTCAAGGGCGGTAAAACTAGCTGCCTCTTCAAACTCTTGGAGTATGTAATTTGGTGTAAAACAGTAGCACTTTAGGCGTTCTCCACCAGTGAAATTAAATGGGACCCTGCGGGGTTGTGTTGTAGGGTATTAAGTAATGTTTATTGATGTTTATTCTCCAAGGGGACCGGCGTGGAAAAAAAAAAAAAGAGAAAAAAAAATCACTCTTCAGCTTTGATTAATTTCCCGCCTTGCTCCATGTAAAGGATGAAGCTCGGGCAAAAATCACTCTTTAGCCATGACTAACACAGGCTGCAAGTTGAGCATCTCTCAGGCCTTAAAAACCTCCTTGCTTTTTCATGGGAAGAAAAACAAAAACTGCATGTGGGAGTGAAGGTATTTTTTTTCTATTTGTGAAACATGATCACCGACTTGCAGCAAAATCTGTCGCCTGTGATGTTTAACGTCTATGTCCTCTGTTCCTACAGGAATCGGGCGCCTCATTCTTTCTCCTCGACAACCACAAACTTTGCTGTATGTTGTTAAAATGCAACATACGAACACAACGTAGCGCATAACAGTGAAGACAAAAGGAAATGATCCGCTGTTTTCAAGTTGTTTTTCATATTTAAATCTGAAAAGTGCGGCATGCAGTTATACCTATCCCCAAAAGTTGGTGCAGCCACCTGTGATTTAACTTGATCTCAATGCAAATAAGAAATTTTGTGAAAAATTACAGCAGGGTACGATTATAATACAGTATCCAAAACTCTGAGCATCTTTTCAATCCACCATCTGAGAAAATGCACGGCTAGGCTGATAGCGTACCTGGACTTGGCCAGTCAAGCGGAGCATTAATTATAGAAGTAGCCAACAGCCCTACTGGTAACTCTGGGTGAGCTGCAGAGTTCCACAACTTGACTCAAATGGGAGAATCTGTCGACAGAGCATTTATTAGTTGTGACAAGAATAAAGTCACTGTTCAAAGAAAGTCAAAAGAAAACCTGTTTATATTTTGGGGTTTTTTTGGATCGTGTGAAAAATGCTATCAAGCTCCAGTCTGTGACATGGTGGAGGCGGTATTATGCTGTGCATTATGCGTTCTTCAAGTATAAAACTGGAAGTAAAGCCCTTTTACAGTCTGTTAAAGATGAGGTTCACCTTCTAGCAGGACAGCAACCCTAACAGCCAGATCTACAATTCAGTTTAAATCATATTTCTGAAGGTCCTAGTCAAATTCCAGTTTGTGGTCTTGTATGTGACACACTATTAATCTAATCCAAGTGTAAACTTTGAATATTTAGCATAAAAAAGTGACTTGCAGGAGTAATTGTAGCAAAAAGTGTCTCACTGATTCAGGAGCTGAAAATAAAAGCACACCGCACTTTTTAGATCTTTAGTCGTGAAAAATAGATTAATTAAAAAAAAAAAAAAGAAACCCATTTGTGCTCCACTTAACATTTGTGTACCACTTGCTGGTCTACTGCATAACATCCCATTATAATAGCACCATTGGGATTTCAATTGGTATACAATGTTAGCGGCTGGAAAAAAAAACAAAAAACCGTGAAAAAGTTTAAGCAGCGTAAATACCTTTGTAAGGCAGAGCAAACTGTGTTAGACACCAAACCTTCCAACTTGATGGATTTTGGCAGGATAATCTAAAATTCTGTACCTCATGCTCGGTAATTAGACCCATGGGCGCAAGAAAAATCTACTTAAATCCAACGTTGTGCTGCGGAATGAGAAGAAAAAACAAAGAAAAAGGTCTTCCTCTTTATTCGGTGTCTGCAGGTTCACGGGAATATCTCTAAACCGGAGCCTCTGTTTGTTTCCTCTTTGAATCACCTTTTTCCTAAGTGTTCCTGTGTGTTTCTGCTTGGCTGGCTGCAGGACTGACACCTCTCCCCAGATCCAAGCATGTTCAGTCGCCATCTTGCTTGCCCCCTGTGCCAGCCTGTCATCGTGCCTAACCCATCAGTCTCTTGCAGCACAACAAGTCCCCACCCGTCACACACACACACACACACACACACACACACACACACACACACACACACACACACACACAAAGGTAACTTCTTCCCTTCACTCAACAATAAAATAAAATGAAAGGCTTAAAGAAAAACAGTGACAGTGTTGCTATGGTAACGTCAGGTTCAAGCCATACCTTTTTTTTTTCCTAACTCCCCTCCCTCATTTTCCCCTTTACTCTTAAACACAAATATATATCCGAGCAAACCTTCTGATTTGGAGTCAAATAAAGACTGAATGTGCGCACGCGTACGAGTCGAGGGCCGCTCGTGAGACAAATGCTTGCTACCTTTTTTTTTTATATATATATACCTACCACTTCATGCTCCTCATGTGCTGTTTGCTGTTCAAGGCCTTATTTGATGTAAGCCATAAGCGGTGAGAGGCGATGCTTTTTCTTTCTTTTTTTTTTTTTTTTAACAGTGAATTTAGAGGAGCTAAGAGCTCCTGTTAGGGACCGTGCGAAGCCGAATCAAAGCCTGGAAGCTGTTCTAAAAATCACTGTGAAGCCGCCGCGTCGAGTGGCTTATTGCGTTTGTAGAATGACATTATTCCGACGTTATTCTTTAGCGCTGCGGTCCATGACAGAATTGACCTGATTCGTTTGTGCGACTTTATTGGATTCTTATGAAAAAGACAAACTAGGCATCTGTTCTGCAAGATACGGCCGCAGTTTGATCACGCCATTTGTTGCCTTTGAAACTGTCTTTAATGTTGTCATATTTAACATTTCTGCGCACATTTGCAGGGGAGAAAGAGTGGCACCCAGGAAGACAATGTGAGCTCGCATTTAAAATAACTCGTATCGAGAATTTCCTGGGCTGCTGTCGCGGAGCTCCGGCCGTCGCTGCAGCGTTTTACTGCTGAACTGGTTACCATGTGGCTGAAATTGCACTGAAGTATCATAAACATGCTGCCTTTCCGACATGTTGTAGGAAGTTGCTGCGCCGCAGTGCTAATGCTAGCTTGTGAGCGAACGTGAACACGTTGATGTTTAGTTTGGATCTGGATCAATTCGTCCCTTTGCAAATTCACATCACTGAATTTGTCCCTTCTCACTTCCATTTTATGGTGAAAAGCTGAAGTTTATTTGAGTTTTTTTCTGCATGATTAAGTTTTTTCATGAAGCACTTTGTTTTAATTTTCCTCTGTATTGTTTTTCTGGAAAGTTTCTGTCCCACCCCCATTTTCTGTTTGGTTCCAAATATGTCAAACTGAACTAACCCTAAATACCCTTCCACTAAGAGAATTATTTATTGAAGTCACATAATCTCATTTACTTACAGTAGACCATAAACACAGTATGAAAATCACTTTAATTCATAAGGAGTAAGAGTAGGAAACATCCTTCTGTGCAACTGATGCACAGTTTTTGCAAACTGTATCCCAGCAGACGGCACCAAAAGGTTTGTGCAAGAAATTTCCACAACCACTACATTTCTTCTGGCATCTGACTATGAAAGATTGCAATAATCAGTTAGCTCTTCTGCAACCACAAAATCTCTCTCGATACTCAAAAAGCCCAGTTTAATTTAGCTGTACTAATATTTTCCTAGTACATAAAAAAACATCAAACTGATGTTAATAAGATGCAATGACATTTTAAGATATGACAACAGCAAAAACTAAAATAAAATACAGGATATTTGGCATTCTCTTTTCTGCCTTTATGGGACTTTTATTGATCTGAATATCTTGCAACTGAAAATTAACCTGTTGCCTATCATTGATATGTTTAATATAAAAATAAAACAGGAAAGTGTGCAGCACATATGAATGAAGAGGGAAAAAAAAAAATCACAACTTCCATGTTCTGTTATGAGCTGGCAGCACACTGGAACCAGAATACCTGATTATTAAAAAGACAGCTGTGGTCACGAAGAGGCCAGATCTGCTAATGACCCCCTGTCATATTCATTAGGCAGCCTTGGCAGCGTCTGCATGGCTTCAGGAGCTGTCAGGCGGTTTACAGCCTGTCGCCGACATCTGACAGCTACTTACACCTGCCCTGCCGTTCACAGGTGCTTATACCGCCAGTTGTGTTACCTTTGATTATCTTCCTTTTTGAATTAGAAAGCAAGACGTTTTAGAATAAAAGAAAAGATTACCAGAGCGCCTTGCGGAGGGATTCCTGCTCCCTGATGTTTTCAAATTTCAACATCTTACAACCACGAACTATTTTAATGCTATTTCCACAGAGTAGCTATAAACAAAGTAGTGCATAGCTGAACTGTTTCATTGTACACGGTTACATGTGAAATGTGAGATGCATTCGACTTCAGCCCCCAACTAGCCAAAAGGTTTACTCGGCTGGGCAAGGGCAACATTAATCTGAGCGTTAGAGGCCCATGTTAAATCTAACGCTAAGAGAATCTGTTGAAAAGAGTTATACAATCCACAAAGCTTTTCTGATAGAAGAGTGGGATATTTATTAAAGTCAATTTGAAAGCCATCATGGGGCGTGTTGTGGTGGCGCAGGGGGTTAGCATGCCCCAAGCTTGGAGGCCTTAGTCCTCGACGCGAACGTCACGGGTTCGACTCCCGGTCCTGGCGACGTTTGCCGCATGTCTTACCCCCTCTCCTCGCCCTCTTTCCTGTCTGCCTACTGTCGCAAAAAAAATACAAGCCACTATCGCCACAAAAAAAAAAAAAGCCATCATTATGAGAAACTAGGTATGTTTGCTACATGTAGAGGGCATCAGACACCTGTGGAATACTGAATACTTGTAAATCAGACTGGAAAACTGCCCCTGATAAACACGGTGGTGACTGCATCATGCTGCGGGGATACTATTCTACTGAAGGATAAGGGACTCTGGTCAGAGTTGATGGATGTAACTAAACCCATCCAAGGTCAATCCTGGAAGAAAACCTCTTAAAGGCTGGATAAGACTTGTTTCTGGGGCAAGGTTTTACCTTCCATCTGGTCAACAATCCTAAAACTTTAGTGGAAACCATAATGGAATTGGTTAGATCAAAGCATATTCAATAGACTGATCAAGTCAAAGTCTATCCTCATATCCAACTGAGAGTCTGAGCCAAGAATAGAAGATTGCTCTTTACAGACACTCACCCCCCCAATCTCCTTGAGCTTAAGCTATTTTGTAAGGAACGGGTAAAAAGAAAAGATATTCATCTCTTCCCCTCCAATTCACAAATATTTCCAAATTTTGCACTGGTTTACCACTTATATTCCAACGAAACACGTTGAAGTGTGTGGTGAAACCATGGCAAAAAGTAAGAGACTGAAGGGGGCAGGGATACTTCAGCAAGTCGCTCAAGATGTATTCTTTGCAAGACTTTGTCCTTGCAAGGCGTGTCATCTGCCGAAAACGGCATCTGCGTAACTATGGTGCAAAGTTAGACAGCAGTCTCCCCACACCCGGTCCGACTGCACCTCGACACATTTAAGGAGAATCTCCGTTTTACGCTCTGCCCATTTGATACAGGAAGAGAGCAAGTTGCTGCTTGATGGGTTGTTTCTTGTAAAGTTGCATCAGTCCTTCCACTTTATGGCTGAAGTCAGTAAGGGCCATGTTGCCTCACGCCACCCCATTCTCCCACTCCCCGCCACCCCGCGACTCTGGGCACATTGCATTGTGGGACATCCTGTTGGTTCATCTTCCTCCGCGGCTTGTCCGGCAGTTGTCTGAACATCAGCCTCGTCTACGTTATGTTCTCCTCTTTCTCCCTTTGCCCTAAAAGAATGACGGATCTGTAAAAGGGCCCGGCTGTCACGATCCTTCAATAGCAGCTGGCTAATTGCTGACCCTAACAGGCCCAATTAGCACTTACAAGCCCCGCGCAGGGGCCCATGGGAGCTGTCTGCACAGACACGGGGACGAGACGAGGCCACGACAACCGCGCCGTCTGAAGCACAAAGAGCGGCTTCTCTGTAGCCGCGCAGCCGCTCTTCTATCTATCTACTCCTCTTGGCTTTATTACCCCTGCTGCCTCCCCTCTCCATCTCTTTCTATCTTTCAGCCGTCCTTTTAGTCTTCGCCTGCCCAGCCCGGGCTCTTTTTGCCGAGGCCCCAAGAGCCCTCCTCAGAGAGATCCCTTGAAGTGCGGGGGGAATCAGAGGCAGACGAGCACTCTGGGAAAAGCCGGCTGAGCGGAAAAAAAAAAAAAAAAACCTCAACGCCGAAGCTGGTATCACAACAGCAACAAGCGTGTAATCAGCAGTCTTTTAAAGTGGCTCCTCAAAGAGCAAGAAGGGGCTAATGTGCACAACTTAAACTGATATTTTTCGATAAAGCCCCACATTTAGAAACTGGCAAACGCGTCAAGCCGGCTGTTCCCTTTTGAGTGTGAAATGTGATAAAGACATACATCTCCCCACTGATAAGGAAAACGCGGGGAGGAGCTGGAGTGGCTGGCACACAAAGGAGCTCTGTCAAGCCATCGGGAGAGTTTGGTGATTTTACAAGCCATAATTCTCCCACTTGGAAATACAGAATAAGGGGGTGAAAAAAAAACAAAAAAAAAAACGCAGTGTGGAAGATGATTAACGTGAGCTGGACCGCTCATCCCTCATCTATTCTGTTATCTCCATTATTTGGAAGGCATTAAAAGAGGCCAGGGATGGCAGCTCTGGGAGAGGGGCTCAGGAGGTGGGGGAAGTTCTGTGTGCCGGGATACTAATTACAGTGTCCACTAATAGCGCCTCAAGTAAACCAGGCCAATGCATCTTGCTTGATGAGAACATGCATCAACCAGCTTAATTGAGAGTAAAATGAGGCAGGCGTGCCACAGGACCTATTAATCAACATTGATGAATGAAAGTGTAATTAGATGTGGAAATACAAAAAAAAAAAAACACGAAAGAAACGGGGGAGAAGGAAAAGCAATCGGTTAACTAAAAGTTAAGACTACAGTTGGTAACTAACAAATTCCAACGTTGCGCCCATTAGCCGTTTATCTTTTTTCTTTTTTTTAAAAAAAAAGACTTCTGTCAAAGTTTTTTGTTTTTTTCTTTCTTGCAATTAAAGCGCTTTAGCTGTTTGCTGAGGCATTGTTTTGATTACGTTGATATTGCACTTCCTGCAGATTAGTGGTGAGTAATCCTGCACCTGCAGTACTGACTGCACCTGCTGCAGAGCACGCGCTCCGGCCTAATTAGTTTATTCAGTGTTACCCCCTATCAACTACAGCCGTGGTGTGGTAAAAGTAGCACTGGTTCATTAAGTGTCTTATTCTTTTTGAAAAGAAAATGCATGTTTCTCCAGAAAAGGAGGGGAAAAAACACTTTTAAAATGTACTTAAGAAATTAAAAGTTTACTTACAGATCATTAATTTCTCTCTTAAAAGCAAAATATAATGAATTTGTGGCATTCCGTAGCTTATATCAAATTATTTGGACTCCCTTTGGTGGTATTTAGAGGAAATTAAGGGGAAATGTTTTTATTAACTTTTTATTAATTGCACTTATGATGCAAATCATCTGTAATTTGTAATTATAGCCGCAGTAGGTAGCTTATGCCTTTCACATATTTGCTAAAACTGCCACTGTGTTTGGACAGATAATCTGTGAAAACTATTGAGTTCCTCTGCCTCATCCCTGTGGTCCTACTGCAACCTGCAGAAATACACAGCTTGGTCAGAAACAACCAATGAGAGCCAGGAGGAAGGTCTCAGCAATGTCAGGACATAATGGCAGTTTTAACAAATATGCAAAACATGTATTTTTGTTGCCTGCTGCAGCTCCCTCCATCATGTTTCACTCAGCCTGAATCAGGTAATTCGGATGAAAAGTTCAGAATGTAAACCTAGATATCACTCACCCTAGCAACAGTGTCCAGTCCCAAATACTCCCCAGAGAAACAGGAGCAAATTTATTAAGTTCTGGGTCCTCTCCCAATGTCGCAGCGGCCTAGAAATACACATTGACATAGGAACATTCCTGCATCGACTTCCCATGCAATTCACAATGCAACACTTCGCTACATTATGTGGACGGTTCAGTTAATACTTTGAAAGGTTGAAACTGAAAGTGAAAGTAATGGATTGGTTAACTTTCTGAATAATATGGATAATATTTGTGTTCAGTACTTCATTTTCATTCCCGGATGGTCAGTTCATCCTATATTATGTTTTTTTTTTTATTTTTATTTTTTTTTAGAAGAATCTCTGATTTTATGGTCTCTGGACACAGCAGAACACTGAGATTCACACCACCAATCCAGATACACATGCACTATTCAGAATCGGATACCATGCGGAGGAGCTCACATATTCCCCCTTCTTTTCCTCATAGACCAGGAAAACACAACATTTTCAACATTCTACTACTTATGGCAAGACTGGAAACCATGTGACCGCATCTTTAGTCCGATTTTCAGCTGATACGTTTCGCTTTCACACTGCGCTGTGTCAAACTATCCAAACCCTTTGAAAAACTTTCACCACATCTTGGTTGTGGTGGCGCTGCACCAAGAACCCCGAAGGAAATGCCACAAAAACCCCTGAAGAAGACATGGAAGCATAAATGGAGTATTGTCAGATTTAGCAGTTGTAGGATTTCTCTTGCCCAGCGTTAGACTAGCGACCTGCTCAGTGTCTACCCCGCCTCTCGCCCGTTGATCGTTGAAGATAGACACTGGCACCCCACTAGGGATAAGGGATAATAGATGGATGGATTTCCCTCGTCTTTGGTAAAAAGCCTATGAGGCATTTCTCCCACTAACGTTAGTCATGAAACTGAAAGCATTTGTTTTGATTGTATTTACCCAGAATTCCCTGCGCTGAAGTTAGTTTCCTGCTTTTGGAGAAGTGCCTGGTCCCCTTGTACCCACATATGCATTCAAACTAGAGTTCACTTCAACCAAACCGAGACCTAGGTTTTCAGGTGCTCCAAAGTTTGCTTTTTCGTTCGATTGCGCATCCACACCCAAACGAACTCGACTTTCAGGGCGAACGATCTAGAGTTTGTTTAAAGTGGACTAAACAGGGATGATGTGAATGCACCCTTGGTGTTCAAGTGATGAGACACGTGTTATAAAAGGTAAGAAAACTTTCCTCTGAGCAGGGATAACACTTTTCACCCCTCTTTGATATCACGGCCTGGATAAATCAGCTTCCATATACCGAAATGTCCAAAGTAATACGATCCGTTTATGACAAGGCAAGCGACTGTCACCACTTTTTTCTTTCTTTTTTTTTAATTCACGTGACGGTGTCAACAAATTGAAGGGTTACTCGATGTCAGGAGACTTGGGGATCAGGCGTATGATACAGCGTGACATATTCTGCCTTAATCTGTGTTTATTGTTCATCTTATTTATCTTGCGCCACAGCGTTTTCACTCCCTGACATTGACATTCATTGCCGGTCCTGCGCAGCCCCATGAGCTATGTGAATAAACACAGCAAACACAACACCCTTGAAACGCCATAATCCCTTTTGTTTTGGTGGAAGCTCTCCTCGCTGTGTATGCAAGCGGGAAAGCCTCTCCATCTTCACACACACTCGCACACGCGTAAAACCGTACAAACAGATCAGCACGCACACGCACGCATTCAAACACACTTTCCTCGTTCTCCTCACTTTCCCTTTCAAAAGCTGTTATCTATTTATAGACTTTGATATGTAAACCTATGAAATCTTACCTCAGGCGAGACAATCAAACCCGTTCTTCTTCAATCCGCTGGAATCAAAAGACAGAAAGGGGGAACAAAAAAAAAAACAAACACAAAAAAAAAAAGATGAGAAAAGCGAAACACAAAGGAGACACAATGTGAGTGAAGAGAGGCAAAAAGGCCCGGTTAAAATATGAGGTTGATAATTACAGCCAGAGACAAGGCGGATTAGGCTGACGCGTTCGCCAAACGCTTCGCGAACGGGAAGACAGACAGTGGGAGCAATATGTTTTATTTTTTCAACCAAACACTCATTGCCTTCCCCTTCTCTTTGCATTACCAGAGCAAGGAGAGGCCACCGATCTGTCATGGGGCAGCGTGTCCGATGCTCGAGACGAACCATAATAAAGTGGACAGCGGGGGGAAATAAATGCGGCAGATTTACCAAATCTGGAGAAGGGAAAGTCTTAACGCGGCGTAGCAGCGCCGGGCATTAGAGGTCAGCTCCATTTTCTCGTGCGCACACTGACATCATCTGAAGCGGCCTGGCTGAAAGTAGCCTAAACCTGCACCCCCTCCCCAAACCCTTGCGCCCCCGCCGCCAGAATGACATATCTCCCCTCCGTAAGCCGTGTGGACACGACGGGCGGCGGAACGCGAAATCCAAATCAACACATTGCTTTTGCGATGTCAGAGGCAGCCAGGGAATGACCATCACCCTCTGGCTCGGGGATATTTGTTGTCAAAACGGCAGCCCCGCCAAGCGCTTGAAATAATCTAATCCGGTGGATCTTGACTCGTTAGGGTCATTATGCAGGCTTGACCTCGTTCTGTAGGGACGGATCTCGGCATGGAGGGAGGCGAGGCACGGGCGGACAAGGGGGCCGTCTGCGGAAGCACGTGGCGCGCCCGCCGTCAATAAGGCTGACGCGTGTTGGCTTCAGAGACGGGTGGCTGCCCGGTGGAAGTAGCACGACACCCGTTGACTTTAAAACCCTTTCGGGCCCCAGGCACCAAACAAGACAACACAGATTAAGTAAGAGGGGAAAAAAGGAAAAGAAACATTATGGGGTTGGAGCGCATTGAACTGTTGTTCTTGTGTTAGGACACAAAATATTCCTTTTACAGACATTTATATAAACTGCGCCTGGTAAAGTATTTCATAACCCTTGAACTTTTTCACATTTTGTCAGACTTTTTATGTGTGTGGGGGCGGGTGGGAGGTTTAAAGGAAAATGTTCAACAGACTAACAGAAAGTAGTGTATTAACTGTGAAATGCAAATAAATTCCTGAAAACTGCAAAACAGCCGAAACACTGAGTTCCATGAAATCAAGGCTAAAAACCCACCTGTTTAGATTTACTTTTAATAAGTGAAACATTGATCAACATATTTCATGTTTGATTTTAATGATGACATTTGCCAAAAATGTAGTTTGCTTGTTTCACACGTGACTGAAAGTTTTTATAATGTACAGCACTTTGAACTGCCTTGTTGCTGAAATGTGCTGTACCGATAAACTTGACTTGAATTGTGCGTAGTTTTCACATAAAGTTGGAAAAAGTGTTAGTATTTAGTCTTCCTCAGTCAGACGTTTCTTAGGCTGTGCCTCTGCCGTTTGCACATCCTGAAACTCAAACTTGGTTGGAGGTCATTTGTAAGCACCACTTTTAAAGAATTGCCACAGATTCCTAATTGGGTTTAGGTCAGTACTTTGACTGGGCCATTCTAGTTCAGTAATACGCTTTGATTACCTGTATGCTTTGGGTTGTTGTCCCGCCTGTACGTGACTCTCCACCCCAGTTTCAAGACCTTTGTAGCTTCTAACAGTTTTACTCCCAGAAGTAAATCTAAATCTCTGGCAGATTTAGATTTGAAGTAACCTTTTTAATTTACCAATGTTTTTTTCTTTCTGGATCTGATGTTTACATTTTGGAGTAGCTCAGCCTGAATGCAGCCTTGAGCTAAAGATTATGGTGATGGCGAGGAGGCCTTCCAACCTCAGAGACCTCCTGATGTCCCTGAGATCTCAGCATAAAAAATAAACAATCAAAATACCAGGGATGGGTTTGATTGCCGTAATGGAAGTGATTATTTTTTTCTGATTATTGAGTTTTGACGTCATTTTCAATCGTCAAAATCAAAATAGATTGTTTTTAAAACTGAATGTCATCTTGCGTTGCTTAATTGTATTTCGTATCAGAAATTATCTTAGCGGTCGAATTAAATTAATTTCAAATTTAAATATACCAGTCTGAGTAAATTTGGGCTTAGACGTCCATACGTCTCGTCATCAACGCTGACAGGCAAGTTCAGGATATTGTTTTGTAATCCTACAAACTTCCTCTGTTCGCTCACAAAATGTCAACTGGTTGCACTTGAGTTTCTTTTTTTTTTTTTCAGGGTATCAGAGTCAAGATGTCTGAATACAAATCCACGCCACACGTTTCACATATGATCAAAAATAAAAGTTATTCACGTCACACAAAGTAACGATGAAATAGGTTAGTGTTTGACAAAAATAATTAAATTGTTTCAAATGATTAATACGTTTCCAACTTTCATTTCAAACTGCAGACTCATTGCTAATAAATCAAGCACATTCAGCGAAGCGGTAACCGTAATATACGGCAAAATAAGTACTTTAATATAAACCATCCCTTAGGACCATAGGTACATCGCGGATATTAATATGTAATAATATCCCTGCTCATATGACACTTTATAATGCCTATGAGGAAACTTGCACGTATTGTTTTTAAATGTTTAATTTTACATTGCTGATTATTTCTGTTTAAATAATTAATCAGGAGAAAACAATATGTTGCGCACAAGCTAGATAATAATGTTAAACAGCAACAACAAAAATCCCCCCTTTAGTTGGGGCCTTCGTGTTGCTCTGTCTGCTAATGAACAGTTGATTTCACCATCATCTCCATCACCTTACGGGGGCCAGAGGAGGAGGCAATCCTCTCTGCTGTCTCCTTGTGTCTCAGAAATAATAAATAAGCGTTCTTTTAATGGCTGACTTTATGTTGCTTGTGCAGCAGAGCTGTCGCTTGGCCGGTACCGCTAAAGATGCAATCACCGCGGTCGGCGGGTGGAAGATGGACGAGTGAGCGGGACAGGTGGACAGGTGAGATAAGGAGGTTTTGTGAGAGGCAGTCAGGCCTGGATTTGTGTGGCTGTCCGCAGCCGGACACTTAATAGCTGATGGCAAGCTGTGATTGTGATGAACATTTTAAATCTCGGGTCCAGTTTACCTTGACCTTTTTCCTTCCTCCCTTCTGGTGTATTGCATTTCTGGTGCGTCGTCTGTTGTGTGGGGTTAATGTCTTTGTTTGTTTCACTCTCTCTCTCTCTCTGTGTGTCTCTCTGCTGTGTCTGTTTATACAGAAATCCAAAAGTGTGACGTGTTTAATAGACAGTCTGTCAGGTTTTCTTTTTACAGCAGTTCTTGCTTTTAGCTAGCATTAAAGGGTCATTCCGCCTAGATAACACACAGACGATGTGAATGGCAGCAAACGTCTTTGGTGTCGCTCTGCGGACAAACTTTTTCAATATGTGTACAACCTTCCATATAAACGCATAGCACACATTCAAAACCAAATACTACTTGAAAAAGCTTTTCACATAGAGCTATATGCATCGGATTTTGATTTATAATTTTTATTTAAGGATACAGGAGAAAACATCATCTTATTTCCTGTCCAAGGGATGCTAAACACTAAATCTGTGAGTGTCAGGGTTTTTGTACCTGATGTTAAGTGTTTCAAAATTCAGATCTCATTTGACATTTTGCTCCTCCAAAATCCTTCAAATCAGACTTTGACTATGCCACCCACTCCAAAGCCATTTTTGAACTATTTAGTGATGGACTTGGTGGTGTGCCTTAACACATTGTGTTACTGTTCAACCCAAGTGCCGTTGAATTTAAGGCCACAGACTTACATATAGACAATAACCGTGTTTCCATTAAAGTTTTCTTTGCATTTTGAAGTATTGCATTGGAAAATGTTGAAAAAAAAAAAGTTTTTTTTTTAGCAGTTTTCATCTCCCCACATTGCTGATCAGCGGTGTCTGCTGTCGGTGTTTGCACTTTGTCTCCGGACAGCATGCAATGCCGCTAATACTAGTTGGCTTGACAGAACAAGTACAACTTGCCTGATACCAAGACATTCCTGAAAACATCTTACCACCCATGCTGGTTTGTAACCTCTGCTTCCTGTTACGGTCAGGTGCAGCGTCAACATCTGACGAAATTACGATTTACCTGGTTGATTCTCTCCAAGTCAGAAGATGGATATGTCCAATTTGCATGTTCTATTTTTTTTGTTTGTTTTGTTTATTGGGGCTTTTTTTGCAATATGTTAAAAGTTTGCTAAAAATTCACGATAACTGGATCGAAACCCAAATGTCCTTAAGGAGTAGAGGACAAAGCAGCCCCAGACCATCAGACTTCCACAGCTTCTGGTGTTAATTTTGGTCAGCAGTGGTTTTGGCCTTGAAACTCTCCTATGGATGGTATGTTTATCCAGTCTCCTCCTTATTGATAAACCATGAGAATTAGCCTTTACTGAAGGAAGTGGTGTGTTCAGTGTTGCCTTGGGTTTCTCGCGCTTTTTAAAGCTCACTCCAGAAGAGTGAGAATCTGCAACCCCAACTAAAGATGGTTTCTTACCAAACAGTTGTTACACCGTCAAAATAATTCACTGCCGTCAGATAGTTTCTCCCAAAGGAAAGTTTTGTCAAATGTTTTCGAGAATGGGTTTATTTAGCAAACTCTCAAGTAGAGAAGAAGAGGGAGTCTGTTGTAGAGGACAGTGCTAGGTACTGGAGAGTAAACCTACAGTAGATCCAACTGTGACCAATACGAATATGTCTTACAAAAAAAACACCTCACGCACCAGAGAGGGGACAGAAACCATCCCGATATAGGACAAAGGCCACGCCGATTGATGTGGTTTTGAAGAGCAAAACCATTTATCTTCTAAATGAGGACAAAGCCAGCCAGAAAGCAGCACATCTCTCACTCAGTGGTGAGTGAGGTATGTAAAAAGCAGCAGCTACAAGTTGTGCAAATAAGTGCTCTGAAGTCATCCGTGATCCATTAACCGGATCGTGCGTTTCCATCGCCCGGCACTCAATCTCTCTCTGTTTAGCCTCTCTGAGCGTGATCGATGCTCTCCAGCCCGATTCTCTGATGAAAGAGTCATCTTTAGGTTGTGTGTGCGTGTGTTTTTTTTTTGTTGTTTTTTTATTTCTCCATTTCCTATTGCTGGCTGATTTGAGCGAAGTTTGATGGATGTGGGTGGACTTGTCACATGTGGGTGTGTTATCTCTTTGTTGTGTGAAACGGAGACAAAAGAAGAGGAGTGCATGAGAAGACTGCGATGTTTGTTTTTTTTTCTCTGAAGTGCAAAAAAAATTTCTAGGCGCAACACGCGGGGAGAGAGACTGGGAGAGAGATTAGAGCGGCTGAAGAGCAAAAAATAGATTGATCAGATAGCATGATAAGAATAACTGAGGGCTTTGTTTGTTAATTCTCACTGGAGTGTTTTTTTTTCTTCCCCCCTCTCTCTGTTGCGTTTAACATTTCCCTGATCCTCCCTTTTTTTTTTTTTTTTTGCTTTTCTTCGACATTCTGTTATTTCACGAGAGGTAAATATGGAAACGTCTGTATTTACACCTTGTAGTAATTAGGCTCCTTGCCTCTGTAGATCAGAAAATAACCTAATTAGGGATATTTTTGTTTTGTTTGACTCCACACCTGTGCTGCTGCCTTCCGTGGGTTTATGTGTATGTGTGCGAACGTGTAGCTGTTTCCTGCCCTCCTGGGTGGAGGTCTACGTGAACCCCTCCGGGGCCACGGAGACCCGCTAAGGGGAATCAGACGTGGCCTCCCAGGACGGCATGCAGGACCAGGCAGGGAACACGGCCCCGTATTACCGACACTTAATCCCCTTCAGAGGGGTCGGGGTCTGCAAAGCCTCATCCCCGGTGAAGGAAAAAACACCTGTGATCCATTTTGCTTCCGAGCGTCAGTGTTCTTAAACAGGCCCGGGGGAGGTGGGAAACACGTGCGCAAAACACGGAATGGTGTTTATCTAGGGACGAACGCAGAGAAATTTGTCAGAACGCCTGACGATGTGTCGCACTGGAAACCTATAAAAATATTACCATTAACTTATTTATTCAGAGGGATTTTAATCAAATCCATGGGTGAAAGTTTTGGTTTCTATGAAATAAGTGCAACAACGGCAATTTTCTTCTCCATTTCTTTTAAGTTGTTCAGTGTTTCTAGGAACTTAAAATTTATCGTCTATAACTTTTTGTTTTCCAAATCTCAGTCCACAAGGTCAGACTAAAACTCCGGTTTGTCTGGCGACTCTTAAATAGTGAGCAGGATGGCCTGCATTTTGGAGTTAACTAAGATGACCTTAGGTGACTTAGTTATTTACATGCCAACTTATTTGACAGACATTACAGAAAAACAAAAGTCATGTCAATTTTTCGTGCCTTCGCACACAAATTTTTCAGATACAAATTCTTGTTGTTTTTTGTGAAAGACGTTTTGTACCGGCCACGCTTGAATTGCAGGTATGTACGCAACATACCTGCTCTGAAATCCAATTATTTACAGTACCGTCCTGTACTCTACTTGTAGTTTGTTGTAAGAAATTGTGGTGGTGTACCTCAGCAGTTGGTTAGAGTTGGTTTGATTTGATCGAGGTTCATAATTTGCCATTATCTGAGTCAAAAAGCCCAAACATGCATTGAATCCACAATCCATCAAAGTGGAGTGAAAAGTGCTATTTTCAGAAAGTAATATGCAATCAAATGAAAATTTCTAAAGAATTTTAGGATTTCTGAGATAAAGATAGACAAATGTTTGAGTGGAAAAACTGAGGGAATTTGTCAGAGATTAAATGTATTTGTAATACAAATTTTCAAAGACTTTCTGCCAATCATACATGTAAGCATGTAAAGTTTACTAAACAATATATTTGGTTAAATGTCATAGTTTTCACAGCAAACACTTCAGAGGTTTTTGGAATGAAACCTAGTCTCTACTGTGAAGTAAGGAATTAGACCCATAGTACTTTGGACATGTTTCTGCCATAGGGTTGTGTCAACATCCAAAACACTGGTAACCCAGTTACCAGTGTTTAAATACCGATCTGGTGGGGGCGCTGTTGAGCGGTCAATGGAGTAGAATGTGGGTGGTGGTAGCTCCTGCCAATTTTGTTTAAAATTCTTATTCAACTGTGCTTTTCCTTGCTAACCAAGACTTTATCTACTTTTTTGCACTCTGGTCCTGTGTATATATTTTTGCACCATGTGGCAATGTCAGGAAGGGGAAAATCTCGTGCTATTTAGAAGCAGTGAAAGTCATGCTCACAGGCTTCGGCTTCTTTGCCGCTAGACCCATGTGTCGTAACCGCCCAGACTCAAGATGAACCCGGACGCAGACATCCTAAAGCTTGAACTTCTTTGAAAGAAGATATCGCCGGTATTATTCAGAAGGAACTTCAAGAGGTTCTTGGAGATGCGTTGTCATCCATTAAAGCTGAGGAACAAGCCGCGAAGACGCAGCTAGCAAATGACTATGCTGCTACAGATGCTAAGCTGGTAAAGCTAACGGCTACAGTTGGGGATGTGGAGGAGAAGCTCACGGGTTGCACTGATGACATTGCCGGTATGGAAACTACTCTGGAGCAGCTTACGGCTAAGGTCAAAGGTGATGCATATGCATTCAGTCTACACCCCTGACTGTACGTTTTTATTTTGAGTCACATAAAAACAAAGTCTGATTTTATGACTTTCCCCTATCATCCAGAATTTGCCAACACAACTTATCTTACCCCTGCTCCCCGTACCCCCCCGCCCCTAACCCCCCTCTAAGCATGTCGCCTTTTACTTAAATTTGACAGATGTGGAAGTAACGATGCCTTCGACAAGCCGGGCCTCCTAGTCTACAGACCCGCGTCTTCACCACCTGAGGGCCCCGACAGAGACGACTCCAATCCTCCTCAGCCGTTTAATGACGGATAGACCTGCAGCTGGAGGAGCATTTGACAAGCCGCTGTCAGATGTGACAACCTGAGGGGGGTTGGTGGTGGGGTGGTAGGGGGGGAACTGAAGTGAATGAAGACAAGCGGAGGAAGGTAGGAGAGAGAGCACAAGGCGATGTGGCAGACAGACTGCAGATGATTGCAGATGGAGTGAAGAGGGGATTGTGGAAAAGATCACTGTTCAATCTGTGGCATTGACAATGCGGTGTCAGCCCCCTTGCTGGGGGAGACCTGACAGGCTGGCAGGTGGGCTGCTGCTGTCGGTGTCACCGGCTGGGAGATCAGGGATGACACGCAGAGATTTCTGCAACCCTGACTCCTTTGCCTTCTGAAGCAGACGATCGGAGCCGATGCCTTGGCCGACACGTGAAGTCACGGTGACATGCGCCGACATGCGCACGTTGTTGGTCATGTACAAGAAGTGTTGTTAACCCCTTAAACTTTTGCTGATTTCACCCGTTTGCAACCACAAACCTCGGTGGATTTATTTGGGGATTTTCATGTGATAGGAAATGATTAGAAAGGGAAAGGCAAACTGTGGTTTTCAAATTTATTTATTTATTTTTTTACTTAAACATTCAGTTTATTCAGTCCTCTTTAAACTGATAGATTGGCCTAAATAAAATCCAGAAATCACAAATTAATAGTAATATATTATTCGTAAAAACAAAATTGTCGACCTGTCCATATTTTAATGATGGGTAAGAATACAGCAGCAAATAATGATTATTTTAGTTGTCGATTAATCTACAAATTATTCTGACGATTAATCGAATTTGTAAAAAGTTGGCACATTCAGTGATTCTTGAGAAGTGGGACAAAATGAGTTTAAATTTTCAACATTTTTTTTTATTATTATTATTTCTCAAGCTTATGTATACAAATATGACAAATAATGTTTTGGAAATGTAACAATGCTAAGGTGCAGGCTCCCAGTTGCAACATTTTTTTTAAAATTACCTTTTTATGGACCTGACCCAGAACTTTGTCATCACCATCTGGCAAAAATATAACATTATTTCTATTGATCCTATTAGTGATATTTTACTGAGTTTTACAGACAAATGTTTCTCAAGAAACAAAAGAAATATTATTTAAAACAAAAAACAACATAAAGTCCATCTGACGGAGTTGACGTGGAACTGAAGGTGGTGACAAACTATTGAGTAAGAAGAAATACTTGATACATGTGAAGTAATGCCATTTATGTAAAATACATTAAAATGAATTAACTGCACACTTAAGTGAGACTCTATCACTGAAAGAGTCACAGTTAAAACTCTGATGGAGTTGACAAAATGCAAAACTACCTCAATTTATATGATGTTACTGTGAAGGAGGCCATATTGTAGCTCATCAGGTCCATTAAATCTTTACAGTTTACTAAAATTAAGCTTTTATTTCACAAAATTTCATCAACGTTTTGAAAATTGTCAGTTATGATGACATATTATGGTTGTGACGAACAACTTAGGAATAAAACAGGAGAAAAAACTAATAGATAACATAAGCTAACCAGAGCTGCTTAGCCCACTTAGCAAGGAAGAGATCATGGGGTCCTCAGAAGTTCTGATGCCCCCAATAATGCCTGATTTATTTTAAATTCTTTTTATGTCTGAAGGTTGACAAAAACTTGGGACAAATGTCAATTGAGTTGGAAAATATATAAAAATGATTTTTATTTCAAATTAGTGATACTTTTATAATTATTTATTTGAATGCTTAAACTTAATTGCCATAATACATTATCTTAGTATTCCTTTAATTGTTTTAAACTATCATAATGTCTTGAGTTTTGCTCCAGGACAAGGGATTTTAAAGACACCATCCACCTACTACAATGTTTAAAATAAAAAATATTCAGCAAACACCAGGAAAACATACATTGTTGTGCTCACATGGCCCAGGTTAGTTTAGTCAGATATTTGAAAAAAAATTATATTTTGTGTATATTTTATTCAAATTTTGTGCTTTATCCATAGAACCTGTTTTGTCTTTCTTCTCAAGAATCGCTGAATATCGCTGCAAAAAAATGCTTTCTGAGTTTTTTCTATTTTCTTGAATTTGATCTGAGTGAAGCATCTGAGGAGTTTTGGGTAGAACAGATTTACAGTCGAAGGTGTGTGCTTTTTATTTTAAAGTAAAAAAGTACACTTTTAATTAGTGGCCAGACTGTTGTTCTTTCAACAAATGGGCATTTTTTTTACTCTGTATACTCCAGTAAACAATTGATCCATCACTAAATTAGTTGACAATTATTTCAATAATCGATCACAATTAATTGTGTCAGCCCCCAATAAGATGACAGAGATTGACCTGTGAAGAGCTCAAAGGTTTAACATTAGTGAACAAATGGCTTTATAAGGAAGACAGGAGGCAGGTCAGAAATAAAGCTGTGAAGATGTTTAAGCTATGAAATGGTAACACAGGGTTTGAAAATCTGTGAGGAGACTGTTAAATCCTTCATCCTAAAACAGAAAAGCATACGGCACAACTGGTAAAACCCATCCAAGACATAGCCGTCCACCTAAAACAGACAAGTGCCAAAAAGAAAGGCATAAGAAGACCCGTTTGCTGACATAAAGTGAACACTATCAATACCAGGACAACAGTAAAACATGGTGGTGGAAGCATTATGCTGTGGGCAGGTTAGCTGACCAGAGTTGACGTAATGATGGGTGGAGCTGCAAACAAATCCCAGCAGGAGAACAATCGTCTGCATGGAACGGTTTGCATCAAACGTCATTCATGTGTTAGAATGGCCCAGTCAAAGATTCAGATCTGGATTCAAGTCAAGTTTGTTTGTGTTGCACATTTGAGCTGCCTCGCTGAACTGCAACAAGGCAATTCAAAGTGCTCTGCAGCATAAAAACACCATAATAACACATGAAAACATCCAGTCGCCAATTGAGAAACCAGTGACAAATATTTTTTCATCAAAATCAGCAATACACGTTCATGTCCCAATGGGAAATTAATTTTATAGCATAAGAAAAACAAAACAATATTTAACTAGCAAGTGTGGCACTTTATTCCACTGCCTCTACCACCGGAAGTCATAGAAACATAAAATTTGTCAATCAAGTGCTAACAAAGTCCAGAAAAGACTTTTTAAAAAAATTATGTTCAGAGACACTCAATCTGTCTGAACTTTAGTTGCAAAAATATTAGTCTCTATATGATTATACCTTTAGAGACATACACAAACATTTTAGCTGCCATTCCTATGAACGCAGTTTGCCAAGACGAAGAAGAAAAAAGTCAACTTTTTTCCTTTCTGTTTCAATTATGCTCACTTTGCCTCGACCCATCATCCGATATCCATTGATGTTTGTGGTCCTTGCTAAAGAAAATTTGATAAAATAAAAAAAAAAGTGTTAAGGGGGTGTAAATAGTTTTGTAAGACTGGGCGGGCGCACAGTTACACCGGTCTTTGCTAATTACCGCCAAAGTGCGTTCTTAGCCGGGCCTCCAAATTACACGGCTCCACCACAACAAGGGCGCCGTGCCCAGCAGTCATTTGTCGGACTAATTATTTGTCTTGGGCTCGTAATTGCTGTGAGAACAGGTAGTCAGGTAATTGTGTGGTAAGCTGCAAAGTTAAGTGATGCTTTCTCTCCATTTCCAGACGAGATGAAAGGAGCAGGGACTGCTGAGGTGAAATGCGACGCACCTCCTCCCCCAACCTCCACCCACCCAGTCAGATACAGAGTCTAAAAATATATGCCATCCGTGATTCTCGGCTCAGCCAGAGGAAGAGAACGTCGTCTTGACGTTAAGATCATGTGCGTGGCACTTTCCATTAGGCTGGCTACTTCCTGGATTTATGTAAATAATTGTGTCCCCTGGTGAATGCCTGAATAATAAGCCCATTAATCACAATCCAGAGTGAGTGAAGGCATGATACTATGGATCTCCAAAGCAGAGCAGTTCAAATCCGTCTCGTATCTCCGAGCCGTATCGCTGCTGAGGTAATTCAAAGGAGCGCGTCCCCACTTTCCCGCCGCCGTTTCGCTTGTACGCGGGAAACGCATAAACACACACACACACACACACACACACACACACACTGGACCGCTGTCATCGGCGATGATGTGTGGCTCAGTAACACTGTCACCTATCATCACGATTACCGCAGAGCCCTGTGCCGCTCGTGGTTTTTAAATGCACATCCCATGATTCCTCGCAGAGGTTACGCGGGGCCAGCCGGACACGATGTCAGGTTGAATATTATAATGAGCAAATAAATAAATAAAACAAATAACTCAACGAGAAGCATAAACAGTAGAGTATTTGGTATTTGCCCCGAATCCAAACCGCGGCCCTCCCCGCCGTCGGTGAGACTTGTCTGATCTGGACAACGGTCACTGGATTTCCGGCGAGACTGAACAAATCAGTCTCGCCACGCGGCCCCGTCTTGTAGTGCGCAGCATCGCCCAGGGGCCTCCCCGTTCTTTTGTGTCAGGGGAACACATGGGCTCTTGAAAGGGGATCCATAACGATCAGCGACAGCTGGGGCCGAGCGCGGCCAGGCCTCATGCGGAAAAGGCCACTTCTACATGAAAGGGTAGAGGCACAACAGAGCTCTCCGTGTCCTCTTACCTTTCCTCTAATGCGCTCCACGGCACGGTCACGTTTTCTTTGTGCGCCCTGGGGTAAATAATGTCAGCTCCCTCATTAAAGGGATGGTCTGGATTGTTTTGAAATGAGGCTTTGTGACGTTATTATCAGTAGTAGTTCTTTTATCCGTTCCATAAATATACTGTGTTGTCATGAGTTTGTGGAAAAGTGGAGAAATCCTCAGAGTGGCGTCAGGCCAATTAATAGCTGGTAAGACGCAGGCATCAGTTTTAACTGATTTTGCCCGTTTGAAACATTTACTGAATGTGTTCATATAGTGGGATACCAACTTTCTGTTCAAAAGTCAAAGTTTCGAGATAGAGTCAAAAGTTTGGAGGGATGAACAAATTCTTAAATTAGTTTTGAAAATACAAGGAAAAGAAAAGACTCTTCATTATAAAAATGATTTTTCTGGGGCCCCTTAACTATTCTAATTTATGACTATAAAGCATAATTAGCACTGTTACAGTTAGCAGAAATTCAATTGAATTAACTTCATTACTTTTAATGTCTTAAAAAACAAGGGAGGATAGACTGCACCAGATATCAGGATAAGAATATTTTTCCCTTTTTTTTCTTTTTGAAAAGCATCTAAGCTGGATTGCTTGGATTCAGTTAAAAAAAAAAAAAAAAAAACGCCACCGTATGCCGTGCCAGCAGGGCTCGATTTCATTTACATTAACTACAACAAATCTCAAAATAAGCAGATTGTGAGTACAGTGGACCACTGGTATTCAGGAACCATAGCAAAATCCACAAATACTTGAGACCCTTTCTAAAAACGCTTATGGCTTCCTATATTAGTTGTTCAGACACCAAATATGTACCTTAGTATGAATTATTATGTATTATAGAAGCTGCCTTAGCACTGACACAGAAGCTAATAGCTACAATCTAACTTAGCTCTACTGTTGGGGGACAAAGGAGATAAATGGCGTTCTTGGATCGGCCGCTTTGCTTTTGGCTAGCGCTATTAGCATGTCAGGTAGGACTGTGCCTAGGTATTTTAGCTTCCCAAGCTACATTTTCTTTTGAAGATTTTTCATGTGCTATATGAAAAATCCACAAATAATTTGGTGTTACATTACGCTACGTTTTGTTACGTTACTGTGAATAGTCATGGGTCCACTCTGTGGCTAACATACTTCTGTTCACGCAGCATGTTTACGTAAAACCTAAATTAAATGGAGCTATGTTCTAAAGTTTTCCTTTAGGCTATTTCCCAAAGTCGAAATTACAATAAATAAATGCCATCTCAATCAGCAAAAATAGGACTGTAAATATTTTAGAGGCAGTAGGAATAAGTGTTGTTTTTCTGTTTTAAATGAAACAATAAACTATAGAAGACAGCAGTGTGATATCAGGAACCAATGGGTTGTCGTACGAGGACACTTGTATCGGTCCATACCGACTCACAGAGACACAATCTCTGTCTTCCACAGGTAAGGGAACCATAACTCATAGTAACTTCACCGAACCTCACTAGAAAATATCTAAGCCATCCATTTAATATCAGCAGGCAAGCTGTCAAATAAACAAAATGTTCTCCTCTCCCTTGAACATAATGTGTTTGGGTGTCCGTCAGCATTCAGACGCCACCTCTAGCTTCCACTCCGGGATTAAGTGTTTTGCAGCTCAACACAGTCACCGTCTGTGTAATGTGTGTGATCAGTGTGTCTGCGGAGGATAAGAATAAGCAGTAGGCGTGTGGGTCTTTTTTTCCCCTCTCTCTCTCTCTCTCCATCTTTATTTCTCCATTTCTCTCTCTCTCCTTCTCTTTTTCTTTCCTCACGGTGGAGACACCGCGGTGCCATCTGCTTTGCATTTGTTTAACAAAGATTTATTGTGAAGCAAGACACTAATCCAAAACACACACGCTCACACACATATCTCGCCTTCTTCTCGTCACAGGCCGCGAAGAGAGGAGAAAAAAAAAATGAGGAGAAGAAGAAGAAGTGAGGGATGTGGGATTGGAAACGCTTGGCGCTCTCTTTGTCAACTCTCACTCTGACGGGGAGGAGAGAGAACCGGCTGGCACGCAGAGGCAGGAATGCCAATTACGGCCTCCTCTGCCTCCATGTGGCACACTCCAACACGCCGATTCGGAGCCGCAATTATAAACTTGTCATACATGTGTTTATGGTGAGGTGGAATCAAAAAAGTGCAAGACTTTGAGCAGAGGAGCGTACACACACACACACACACACACGCGCACACATGCTAACACTGAAAAAGATTAAAGCAAAGAGAAATTGCTCATCTGTAGCTCCACAATGACAGGATTCACTTGTAATGTGGTGCAGAAAGTGTTACACACTTCAGCATTGAACAAACGTGTTGCAGCAGGCAGAGATTACCGTGTCTTTGTGAGGCAAAAAAAAAAAACAGGTCAAAGTGGCTCCCCGAGAACAGCTCTCACCATTGTCAGCTTGGGAATGTAGCGATGTAGATTTGCCGTGTTACCTCTCTCCGTCCTGTCCAGACGAACCCCACGCATCCGCTGACTCCTCCTGCCCTCTTCGTCACCCTCGTGCCAGGTGGAGAGGCAGGGTCCTCTAGGGCCGAGACCGCGAGACCCTTACGACTAGAAAAGGCCATTTCGGAGGCTCGTAAGGGCCCCTCACAGACGTCAGCGGGGTTAAGGGGTCCGCTTAGAGGCGGAGGCACCGAGCCTGTCGAGCCTCCTCCCAAACACTCGTCAGCTTGTTAGTCCCGCTCGAAGAAAGGGCCGGTGGGTCCCCATCTGCCAAATGGTACTACCAAGGCGTTCATCATTTCGGGGGCTAAACACACAAAGAAAAGGAACATATGAGCATGTGTTTTTATGTATATGCGCTTGTACGATCACGTAAACACACTCTGGTTGTAGACATTAGAAGCCCCGTCCAGTGCCAGTGTTCAGTGCCAACCCCTTCAACCCCGAGGTGAAGCCCCTGCCAGTTCACCTGCCAGGGATGGACAAGCGGAGCACTTAGCGCCTTCATCCCCTGCCCCCCTCCGCACCCCACACACGCTCGGTCACACCCACTGCGTTACTCGGGGGTCAAGGAGGCTTCACCCGCTCTGCTCGTCGCCTCTCTGCCAAGCGACGCAGCAGCGTCACCCTCTCCGAGCCGCTCGCGGTGTCAGCGCTCCGTTAGCAAGAGGTCGCTGTCAACAGCCTCTCGACTCATTTACAGTGACACACTAAAGGGTACTTCCTTCACATTAAATTGGTACGTTATTCTGCAAACGCTCAAGTTAGAGGGTGGGGGAGAGAAGAAAAAAAATGTCATCAGCACAACGTTGAAACCTTTATTACTCCCTTAGAGAAAATGTCACTCAAATTTATATAGATTTGCACATGCTGATGCTAATTTCCCTCAATCTTCAGGGGATTGAGACAAGCACGCCAACACGTTAATTGTCAGAAACTTTATGTTTTGACTGAAGCGATGAGAATGTGTGTATTTTAGAGCACAAAAGGAGATTACAGTAGTCAAATGACTCCATGTGTTAGTCTCTCTTTGCCAGAATTCATTATTCCAACTGCTGCATTTACTGCCCTGAGAAAGAGCTCTCCCAATTCTCCTTTGTGTAAAAAAAAAAAATAAATAATAATTTTAGGTTGTTGCAATCTCCCACTTGTTGTGCAACACTGTAATGCTGAGAATAAAGCCTGTGACCCCAAAAGAAGGAGACATGACGAGGGAAGACGTCTGACATGAAAAGAAAGATATCCATCCTGGGAAAGCAGGCGAACAAGAGGATGTGGCCAGTTTTTCTCATGACCCTTTTGTTTTGGAAAAAATAGTGAAGAGCGGCATTCTGTTTTTCCGTTTCGTCTCAGCCGCAGCCAGAGTTTTGTAGACTCTTTAAACTTTTTTTTATATGTCCAGTTCTTGTACCTGATGAGGACTGTGTGTGGTGCAGAGTGTTTGCAATGAAAGGCACTTAATGGCGAAGCGGAAGAAATGAAAAGACCCATAAAACATACTGAAAAGCATAGAATACATTTATGTATATAACCGAAAGAACAGATTCATCAAATATCTGACTCATACCCGAAGAGAAGCATATTCCTTAAAGTGATCGTCTACTGTAATGCCAACTTTGCAACCACAGACGCACATGGTTAGTGTTAAAATACTATTTAAAGTCTTAACTTCTGTCTTAACTTTAGCACAAGGGTCACCTTGTCAGTCGCCCGTGGAGCAAGTACTAAAATAGCCATTGCCAAAGAAATTATATAATTCAATGTTTTTACATTGAAGTAATAACATTTGTTTGTATTTAGATTTCTTTTAAGAAGTAAATTATAAAAAAATGTTTAAAATAAATTGCCTTATGCATAAAACTCTTTTCTATAGTTAAAGTTCAGAACTATGTGCAGACGCCTGCAGGATGTTATCAGGGCCTGCAGCTGTACGGCTGCAAACACTCTGCCTACCTTAAGCTTTTCCTTAAAGTAGAAAAAGAAAAGAATAATTTCAGATTTTTTTTTTTTTATTATTATCGAACCCTCTTTACAATTAACAAAATTGTGGATAAAAAAAAAGATCTTGTACGTAGCGCACGTCTGAGTCTGTGGGGGTCAAAGGGCACGCCAGAGCTTCAATCTTATTGGTCAGTTTGCTTTTGTTTATTTGGCGGCTTGGCACTTTTTCTGCAAGCTAAAAATGAATGAGCAGAGTTTGAACCTCCTGTAGAGTGTGGGTTAAACAATTTAATCTAGTCAAAACGTTCCCCCAAAGAGTAAAAATGAAGCAAACATTGTTGCTTCAGCTTCTCCTCCTTTGGACGTCTGACACCATCTGAACCTAGGAATCAACATGCTCCTCTTTCCGGGGATCACACGGGTAAGCTTCGCTTCCATGTCTTTATTATTTATCATCGTTTGTGTAAAAAGAAGAAAAAAGGGTGCGCTGCTTTAGTGGTTTGGGTTTGTGCTGCTTTTGTGCGTCGCGCACATGATGCGCGTTGGAGAAGTGTGCTCTTGTCAGGTGAAGTGATAGTTTTGTGCGTACCTTCCGATCTGCCGGGCATTTTATTTTCGACATCTGCTGGTGTCGGCCAACGGGTGACCCGTCAGCTTTTAAGTCCGCGAAACTACAAAAAAAAAAGCTAATAAACCGGTGACCCCCCCAGAACCGCACACACTGTAAAAAGCTCAGTGTGCGCGGGATCTTAGAACAACGGGAGGTTCAAACTCCGCTCATCATTTTTAGCTCACAGAAAAAGCAAACTGACCAATAAGATTTAGGCTTTGGCGTGCCCTTTGACCCCCACAGACTCACGATGATGTGCGCTACATACAAGATGTTTTGGCAAAAAGATCTTTTTCTTCTCTCCACAATTTTGTTAATAGTAAAGAGGGTTGGATAATAAAAAAATACAATAATTTTCTTTTCTTTTTTGATTTAAAGGAAAATCTGACAGTGCATACAGCTGCTGCAGCAACAATCCACGCTCTAAGTCACTTGCGGGCAATTTAGAATCACAGAAAAAAAAATAATCCGAAAGGGAATCAAATTTATAACTCTGAACTAAGAACTTCTGATCACATAATAGCAATTAACTATAGCTGCCATGGTAAATTATTACTGATAACTATTGTCAGTAGTCCCTAACTAACATTAACATGATCAGGTATCATGTAATCATATATATATATATATATATATATGTATATATATATATATATACATATATATATATATATATATATATATATATAATACAGGCTGAGCCAAGAAAATTCATGTCTGTATCAAATCAAACAAGTAGCCCTTTATGTTACTCTGTACCCGTGAAGTAGCTCCCAGTCTCAAAAAGGTTGGTGACCCCTGCTGTAGCATTTTTCAAAGATTCATATAACTAAATAAGGATAACTTGTGTGTTTGTGACAGACTGCTGGTAATAAAGTCTAGAGATCAGAATTGAACTGGTTTTTCGCTAAGTTGTGTTTTATGCGTCGACTCAACACCAAATCATACCTTCGTCTTTGGAGGGTCTTAATACCTGATGGATTCACAGGTCAAAGTGACTTAGAGATGTTTTGAAAAGAGAGTTTTAAAGGGGAAGCATTGTGTAAAATCAGCTTCACATCATGTTATAATGTCATTCGCTCATCAACTTCATTCGCCTTAAATCTTTCATGCATGTTTGAGAAATCCTTTAAACTCACTTGGCAGGCATTCAGCTGTGCAAAGTGCCTGAACGGACCTAGTGCCGCCTTCGAGGACGAAGCTCCTCCTGCAGTTTCCAACTTTCCGAGCTCCCACCTTCTCCCGCCAGTGCTAGTCTGGCTGGTTTCAGGCTGGCCAGCAGCAATTAGCAAACACCTAGTGGAACAACGCATCTACTGAGCTCGTTATACGAGCTACTCCTCAATGCATCGCTTGTTAGAGGGTTAATAGGAGCCATGTTTCGATGACTTCCTGAAGGTGGAGTTTCAGAAAGAGGAAGTTTTTCTTAAAGAGACAGAGGCCCAATTTCAAGGTGCTAAAATTTCAAAATTTCCTATAAGTCATATCTGATATATACAGAATTTCTATAAAAACTGACAGGAACAGCTATAAAGTTATACGGTGTGGCAGGGAAACATAGGTTGTAATACTGCCCCTTTAAGAATGGAAAAAATATAGTTGGTACCTCCATCTCGGCAAAGCTGCTTAGTTCAGTGACAGACATTCTTTGTTACCTTAACTTGGGGGCAGGTAGTGTCTTGTTTTTCCTCTAGCTAAGCTAGCATATACAGTGTGGTGCTGTGCCTCCTCCTTTACAGGAGCATAACGACGCTAGAGCAACTCCCTGAAATGTTTCAAGCCAAGTGTGTAGCAGGGCCGCTGTTGCCTGAAAAAGATGATAAAGTGCATATGAAATAAAGCTTGACTTACTCGTGTGAGTCAGCCGGGTCATTCAGTATACGCGAGTGTACTCATGGGAGTAAGTGTGACAGGGCTGTGTGTGTGTGGGGGTCCGCCGGCTGAGCGGGGCAGGCCGAGGATGGCGATTGACGTCTAGGGGACGGCGTCGTCGTGGCAGGTGGGAGCCGCGCTGACGAACCGGAACTGTCTTCCAGCAGGTGAGATGTCAGATAGATGCTCGTCTGGCCGGAGAGGAACGGCAGCCATCTTTTTTTTTTGTTTTCCTTTTTTCTCTCTCTCCCTCTCTCTTGCTCTTTTGCTTTGATCTCCTTACAGGTCTCGCATGGAGACCGGGGCAGCTATTTAAATCACATCCTGCACAGCTGAGAAAAAGCAGAGACAGCGCAGTTGATGCAGTTAGAGCGCGCTCGGCTGTGACATGTTGACGTTTAGGCCAAAGTAGACGTGGGACGTACATCCTGTGTTTGGCCTCGTTAATTACATCGAAGATGTTTGCGTCTGGTTTAATGGAGTTGCAGATGGTGGTCCCCCAGGAACCTCCAATGACTTCACTGTGCTTTGCAGTGTCATCTGAGTGTGTGGGTTCCTGCGGATGTCAATCTTCACCTCCTCCATCTGGACGGCATTAAGTCGGAAGTCGCTCATTGCACGACTAGACGCCGCTCGAACGCTCCCCACCCCTTTTGTCCGCTCGAACCGTCTATTATAGGGTATCGGCCTGGTTTTGGCAGCTTGTCCGAGTAGAAATAAAAGGCAGAATTATGACAAGCAGCTAAGAACTTCTGGAGATCATTTAAAGCTGTAAACGATACGCGTCATCCATCTTTTGTCTGTAACGGCGAAATCCATTCATGTTTTGTCATGAATTGAGTGGAACTTGTTAAAGATAGTAACCGGCGGTGTGTTTTTTATATCACTAACGAAAGTGATATAAAATAATGAATCAACGACTGAAAACACAGATGTGCTATAAAATATGGATTTCACTAAAAAAGATTCAGAAAAGTGCATTGAGGAAGAAAACGAAAAACCTTTCTGATCTGTGTGTATCAGGTCACGATGTTCGCCGATTTCCTGGCAAACAGTTTGGCGAATTCTGACCTAAATCGTGAACCGTGGTGAGCTCCAAGAATTTTCAGCCTTCCATTTGTTTTAAGCCAACATTTAACTCCGGTGACCCCTGAACCCTGATTCTGTCATGGAGAGCAAAACTACTTACTTCCTGCAAATCCCTTTTTATTGCTCTTTACTGGAATTATTCCATCTCATTGGTGGCCGTGCATATTCACTACTCAATCTTAATGGACTACATTGACCAGAAATAGTTGATAACAAAACGGTCTAAAGGAACACAAAACGATTGCTGATGAAGCCTGTCTGGCTGTTCCGGTCTGCCCGGCCACACTCTATAGTTAGCCGCTTTCTTTCTTTCTTTCTTTCTTTCTTTCTTTCTTTCTTTCTTTCTTTCTTTCTTTCTCTCTTTCTTTCTTTCTTTCTTTCTTTCTTTCTTTCTTTCTTTCTTTCTTTCTTTCTTTCTTTCTTTCTTTCTTTCTTT
>CAEFZX010012286.1:0-19975 GCA_903066825.1 Alfaro cultratus | reverse complement strand
ATAGACATATATATATTATATATATATATATATATATATATATATATATATATATATATATATATATATATATATATAAATTAATCTAGTGATTATGACAAAACTATGATGGCAGTAAGTCAAACTTGAGCTCAAACACTGTCATTCCTTTGGCTGTGGCTCGAATTCAATGCTATGCATCTGTGTTATTATGGTTCGTCAGGGGTCATTAATGTAATCCAAGTAGACAGAAGTTTATACCCAGAGATGTGCACCATAGTATTCTCCCTCTATTTGTGTCTCTTTTTTTTTTTTTTCTCTTTGCATCTATATGCAGCCACTTCCGATAATGTCATCCTATACTGTTCTCCGCTCCTCGCAACCAGACACTATCAGCTGTGAACTCATCATTCTCCTTTAAAGACCAGGTCAAAGAGAGGAAGAAGGAGGAAAAAATAACTGGGGAGCTTTGAAAGCATTGAAGCTGCTATATGTGCTCAATAAATGAGCTGCACTGTCATGTGAGAAAGAAGATACAGTTTTCTGAAAACAGAGCCAACATTCCAAGGCTCTGGAAAAGTGACTAGGAAAGGTCTGATACAGTGCAACATTGGAAAATGCATACAACCGAATATACACACATCTCAACTAAATTACACATTATCTTTCATGGGCATTAAATATTGGCACCATTTCAAGGCACCTTTTATAAATAATATTTTTGCACCATGCCATCTGTTGAAAATATACTCTGACATTGTTTTTTTTATCTCTTTACCTTGTAGTTGGAGAGCATATGGTAAAAAAAACAAAACCAAAAAGACAAAACAAAACATGATATAACTTCTGATGCTACGGCCAGAGCTTCATTCTGCTTTGTTTAATTAGCTCTTTCATTGTACACTGAGAAAAGCACGTTTTTTTTGTTTGTTGTGGGGTTTTTTTGTTGTTTTTTTTTTGTCTATAAGCTTAACACCTTAGTCAGAATTGCAATCAGACTCTGAATGAATTTGATTTCAATATCATACTGACAGCCTTATTTGATTGATTGTACTTTATATCAATAGATATAGTAGTGGTGAAATGAAATCAAATTAAATGAAACTGGCAACTAATATCTCTTGAAATATAAAATCAGGAGATATTATATTTTAAACCTAGTTTGTCAAATCTTTTTTGATTAGTGGAAGTTCAGTTAAAGGTCATATTACTGTGTTCATGGCCATTACAAAACCATGACTTCAGTCCCATAGAAAACTTTTGGGCTGAGCCAAAAGTGGGCAAGAAAGCCTACAATCTATACACCTTCTGTCTGAACTATGTGTGAGATGCTTATGAAAGAATATCCAAAACTTTTACCCAAATAAGGCTATTTAAAAGGCAATTCAGTGAAATATAAGGGAAATAGTTATTAATTTACAATACATAAAAAATAAAATACCACAGTAAGTGTGGCATGATTGGAAATTTCTGAAGTGAAATCAGTAAGGCAAAAAGCTGACCTTCTGGATCATTGTATGAGCCATGTAGAAGATGAAGAAGATGAAGACAAACATGATTTATAGTCGTCGTTTCTGTCCATGCTCAAGGCAAAGGGTGCGATATGCGCATGAACAAAACATGCCACTTTGTCAGTGGCGAAGTGTAGCAGTGTACCATTTCTGAAATTCTAACACTTCAAGACCCACTTTCTACAGTGTCTACAGAAAACTCTGCTCTTTCAGGTCTCTGAGGCCATGTTCTCTCCAAGGGTGACACTGCAGCACACTCTGTAATTATAAAACTCAAAGAGCATTCCTCAGTCTGGTTAACCAGAACTATGAGGGAGAGGAACAAATATTTACTTCCCCCAGCCCCTTCATTTTGTTCCTCCTACTTTAACTTGCCCCCACCTCAATAATTTAACAGTAAGAGCAAGTCAGCCTTGTAAACACAATAGTTATGTCTGCGCTTACAGAGCCATGAAGCAGACATGCAGGCTCCACTACCCTTACAGCTACAACTGCAGTAATACTGGCTCCCCTCTGTTCTCCTCTCCCTCTTTACCTCACACTGCTACCATAAGCTCAGTTTGGATTATTATTGTTTTTTTTTAAAGTTGGACATAAAATGTTAGGAAATCTAAAGCATAAAATGGGCATAGCTTTAAGATTTAACTTATTTCAGATTTTGATAGCCAACAAATTATCAAACCACAACAGATGCCCTGTGTAACTCATCTATAATGGTAAAAACGAAGCATCTGTGCTGTAGTGAAATATACTGCTCTTGGGCTCCACATATTTAACTCATTAGATATAATTTGCACCAGCTCTACCCACACTAAATGTTCATTATTTCCACCTTACATGTACTTCTGGTTAGTAACAGTGATGGATTTAAAATCCCCCTTTTTATGTACTATATTACAAATTTGCAGTGTTTTCAGATTGAAGCTAATAAAAAGAGCTGTTTGCACAGATGTCTAACAATGGGTTATTGGAAGGTAATGTATTTCTTGTGGCTTCTTTCAAATTGCGTCAAGCATTGTTCAGTGCCTTGCAAAGTTATCCAACTTATTTCTGAGTTCCACATGCTTGTATTGGGGTTAATGCAACAGACTCAAACAAAGCAGTTAAATTCTGAACAGTGTGGCTGGTATTTGTAACTTCTGTCCCCGCCCTACGTCTTGTGCAGCCTGTAACAAGTTTTATACAAGGATGCTCTTTATTTTATTTTTTTTTAGCTACATCCATTTTCACATCAACTCTCACTAACTTCCCATCACCCTTCCCACACCATGATGCTGCCACTCCCATGTTTTCCTGTTAAAGTAGCCTTTTCAAGCTCAGGCGAAGTGTTAGTGTTTTCACTGCAATAAGCATTTAAGATGATGGACAAGATTTAAACTTAACTTAAATTCTCATGACTTTCTAAAAGTAGCTTTCTTCTTGCCACTCTTCCAAATGTACTATTTAGTTAACTTCAGAAGCCAGTTGCTCAGAATAGATTTGATAGTAAAATAGGTTAAACATACTTGCATGACACACTTTTTTCTGTTTGTTTGTGAAGAATTTTGAAAAACATATGTATTCTTCCATTCCACTTCACAAATACTCACTATTTGTGTTGGTCTATCACAGAGATTTTATTTTATTTATAAAAACAACAAAACGTGACCATTGTCCGATGGCTTATGAGCTGCACACTATTTTGTGCATGGCATTTTTCGACAGAAATGCCCAACATTTTTACAAGCAGGAATTTAATTCTGCTTTGACTACTCTACGTAATAATTTAATATTGAATCTGGTTGATGTGGATTTGTGATTTTCTGGAGAAAATACAAAAATTCTATAATTTTTAACATACTTTCCAACCTTGAAATGTTTTGGATCAGAGTCTGTTATTGTTTAAAAAGGGATCTCTCATATCCTTTTTAACTCGTCTGTATCGTTTCATTCATGTAAAACTATTTACACTTCTGGTAATTTGTTTTACCAGAACAATTCACACATGAGTGAAATTTTCAAAAGAATGTGGATTCACTGCAGTCTGATCTTCTTCCACTGCAACACATGCCCCTCACAAAGGGACATTTAATGCTGGTAAAGCATTTTCACAGCTGGAAATGCATCTAAGCAGAATGCACACAAGGTAGGACGTCATCCAAAAAGCCCACTAATAGTAGTTTTTGTATGCAAATAATAATTTGTCAAGTGTGAAAGTAAATCAAGATGCTGTTCTAAAGAATAGTGTACAATGTTTGCATGCAAAGCTCATGCAAACTCAAGCAAGCATAAATACTTTCTAGAAGTTTTTTTTTTTTTTTTTGCTTTGTTCCCACTTTGGCACAATCGCAAACTTCCATTAAATAGCTGACAAGATGATTTTGGTTTTCATTCAGAATCCTTATTTGTTGTTTACCGTGAAGATACTTAAAAGACAGTAAAGGCTGCTGAACATGTCTGTAATCAAATGATGTTTTCATTGGAGTCCCTGTCATGCAACAACCCACAAATGCCTGGACTGCACATAAAGTATTTGTACTGCTTATGATGTCCTATTACATACCTAAATTATTCGTAACCCTGGTATATTTTGATTTGTTATGATTAGGAAGAGAATTGAATTTGAGATCCCTTTTTCACTTCCTAAACAAACTTCTGGATTGACTGGAAATATTTTGAATCTAAACCTCTGAGTGGTGTGAATAATTTGGGCTTCACCTTTTATACTGGATATACAGACGGATAAAGGAAGTAAAATATTTAATATAACTTACAGATTAAACTGAGTTTTACAAAGACATCAATATCTCATTTGTTTTGCTATGCATTAGGACATGCTTTAAAAAAATTACCATCCCAGTAAAACTGAATTTGTTACCTCTGGTGCAGTATAAGATGCCTAGAAAAGGAATGTTAGATGTTTTTTTTTCTTTTTTCTTTACTTTGTGTGCAATGTAATTAAACAGTAATTACAGTGATAACACTTACTATTGTTTATCTTTTTTTCTATACATAAATGCTTAGAATGCTAAGTATGATTCAACACCTTTAGCAGTTCAACTGCATACATGCATGAAATGAAGAATAAAAAGAAGCATTACAAGGATTTTCTCCTGGCAGCAAGAGAATCAAATAATTGTATTGTTCTCAAAGGCTGTTTTTGTCTATTGTTAACAAGCCAGAACAATGCATTAGGCCTGGGATGTAAGTAATGTGCACTTAGACTTGCTGTCCCATCCACACTCCATGGACAGCATTGTTTAATGCCCAGTAATAGCATTGTTAAGCTGCTACTTCTCTTATTTCCCATATTTCTTCCCTTTGCCACTTTCTGTTTAAATCTCTTAAATAGCCCAGTGCAGTGAACTATGAAGGATGCTCCTGTCAGCAACTTACTATGTACAATTTGGTTTCCATTCAGTTGTATTTTTTAAAGCAAGACACTATAAATGTTCCAGAAGCATCTGATATTTTGCCATTTTTACTTTCAGTGTAGAAAATAGAAAACATATTTGGATTCAAGAGTGATGCTGAACTCTATCAGTGCAAATGCAAACCTGGCCTGCAATGAGCACCCACAACCTGAGTAAATGACTGTGAGGGCTGCAGTATGGCAGAATGAAGTGTGTTCATTTCCTTATTTATTGACTCACTTGCTTTTCTCAGAGTGTTTGAAATTAATAACAGCCAGCAGAAATCAGACAGAGGAATGAAAATCAGCACTTTCCCTGCAGTGAAGCCATTCATCAAGCTAACGAGGGGGAGAATAAAGCAGGGGAGGAAAGCAGGGGAAAAGTGACGTTTGGAGAGGGAACGGAGAGAAGGAGGGAAGCAGGTGCAATGTGAGGCGGAGGGAGGGTTTGAGAAAGTGACGCTGGTAAAAAAAGAACAAGAACAGAAGGATTATAAGCATTTGGGGGAGAGCTAGAAATCCTAAGGAGGAGAAGCTGGGCGTTTGTCATTGCAGCCTATATAAAGAGCAATTTGAGTAAGATATGTTTTCTTCAAACCCAAAGACAAATACCAGCAAATAGATGAATATTCTAAATAGTGTTAGGAAAATCAGTTATTTACCAGTTATGAGTTGACAAAACCAGCTTTTGCGGAGGTCCATGGGCCATCCCCAAGCAATCAATCTATTAAAAATGCATGATATAGTAAAATTCCAATATCGTCACTTGTGATTATGCAGAATAAGAGAAAACCAAAACAAATCCTGGTCATTGCACTAAATGCCATTTTTTTTACACAGCTTCCTCACGCTACAGGACAATAGATGGGCCTGCCCTAATCTACAGGAATTCACCTTCCTCCCCTATAGTCCACCAAAGACCCCGTAGCGTCTCACCCCAGAGTAAGGCTGACTAAGCACTTGCCACTGAGTCTTTCGTCACCAAGTGAGAAAGTAGCACCATGCTGAGATCACTGCCACAGGAAAATAATTAACAAAGTGGAGCTCAGTCCAAACTGAGACTAAATCTAATTCCTCTCCTCTGTGACATTAAACTGTAACTCTCTCTTTTTGCTTTCTCCTTTATTATTTTTCCCAACCATTATTGCATTCACACTTAAATTTAGAATTCAAGTTTTATGTTTTGAAGTTCTGTACTCATGATCCCAGGAACTTAATCTTTTGAAATACTCATAAAGGTTATACATAGGACAGTTTAGTGTGATGCCTAAAAAAGTAATTCATTTAAAGTTTTGAAGTCGTTTTAAAATTTGACTTGAATGAACCTGAGACTATATACTCTGTTGCCTCTAAATACAAAAAAATGACTCATTTGACTGAACATGAATACCTGTATTTTTATCTTTAAACTTAGACCACAGTGTCTTCGGTCACCAAGGCTAAATATAGTCATCTCCTCCTGAGCAGTCTCCAGTTTCTCACTCCTTTCCAAGAGGCAGGTGGAGCAAAGAAGAAGAAAGAGAGGGTAGGAGGTGTAACACCCAGTCTTGAATAAATCATCCCTTGACTTTTGGCCCATATGGAGGCAAGAGGGTGGTTTTTATACTTCTGTGCTGCCCCCTTACTCTGTATGGTCTTTGCATTCCCCTCCTCTATCTCATTCATTTTCTCCTTCACATGACAGGTCAATCTGGATCGATTTCATCTGCCCTCGATGACTGAGACCAACATCCTGGCACCCAGAAATAGAGCATGCTGTAATAAAAGTGTCTTAGAGGAACCATAACTGCTAAGCATGCAGCCATGTGGTAAGCATTTTGGAAACATGCATAGGACTTAATGTACAACATGTATAAATTGACTACACTGACAGAAAAAACTTCTAAAGACACAAAATTCTCTTTTGGTGAGATGAGGTTTTATTGTTTCAGGAAATTTAAATCCAATTGTTATCACATGCGCTGCTTTTTCACAACTGAACCAGTGCGTTTCTCGTATTGTATGCCAATGTGATCACATGCTTGTACATTTTCTAACCCAAAAAATGTGTATCTATATTTGTGTTCAGTTTTCTATTCCAAAGTCTCTTTCCTACAGTGCATGTGCACCTGGAGTTATATCTTTGTCAGCAAATTCTGGGTTTTTCAACTCCCTGCTGGGCTCTGAAGTCTTGAGTCCCTTTGCTTGGTTTGGCAACCCCCCTTGGCGAGTCTGCCTTTATAACACACACTAAACCAGTGGCAGGTGAAATAGGTTGACAGCTTCACACCACTGTATACCAGTCCTAACTTTTGTTCTTGAGCTGGAGGAGTGGAGCTATGGTGACACTGGTGGGGTCTCAGTTTTCCAGGATGGAGTCAGGATGCTCTTTCCCAAGGCAAGGACACCTGGATCTCCATGTACATTTCTCACCCTGTCCTCCTGGAGCTATGTGGTCAGATTGTACATCAACCATTCAGCCCACCCCCACCCAACCTTGCTTCTTATATGCATGAATCTCAATAAAACAAAGAGATGGCTATTCCCCGATGCATCCGCTTTGGAGAAGATCTCTGCCAACCAGACAGATGAAACCACACTGTTTTTGTTCTGTCTTGGCTCAGATGAAAGGCTGTCAAAGCGCTGCATCAGAGCAGTGCAGCAGCATGGCTGGGAAAGTGAGATTTATGGGGCAGACTAAGATAGACACACTCATGGTTTTCCACTTTCATTCTTTTAGCATCCGTTCTCTTGGCATTGTTTATATTCAACACCCCTTAGCAGTGACCAGAGGGCACCTAATTCACATTGATGACTTCGAGGTGGGGGGGAATCACAGCACTTAAAACACTTAATCTAAAGAAGATTTGTCCTTGTCATCCTGGAGGGCTTTTGTCCTGCCCCCCCTTCTGAAGTAAAATGAATCTGGAGTAAGGCCAGCCACTAATCCCACACCCCACGTGGACACAATCACGTAAATAATGCTCAGTACAAATACTTGCACATGGACACTCGTCTCCACACTGTCTCTCTTCCTGTCATGACTCAGGCATTGTTAACTCATTACATAGACAGAAATATAAATCTCACTTGGGTAATTTTAGAGGTACACCTAGGAGCAGAACTCTATATTTACACTTAACTGATTGGAGAGCAATTTTGAACAAGGTACGTTCTTTCACATTGGGCATGGAGAGTTTACTCCTACTGTAAAGAAAAGTTGTGCCACCATAGATTTTGTGGAGCAATTTATAACTAAGATGACAAAAAAAATGGCATGAAAACCAACACACTTATTTCAAGATCTAGCACCACTACAGTCAACAAAGGCAAAATGATGACAATTGAGGTTGAGAAGTCTGTCATTTTTTGAATGTTGTGAGAGTAATATTTTACATGTGTAGTTATTTTGTTACAAAAATATACATATGGAATTGTACTTAATGGCAGATTCTATGAAATACAACATCATTTAATCTTTTTCTGTGTTTTGTAAAACTTGAAATTCATATAAGTGACCACAGTTGATATTTTCCTCACAAATACGCTGCTGAGTGACATCACATATTGTTAGTCACTCTTGCATTTCAGTCAATCCCTTTCTCAAGAACTTCCCAACATGTAGACAGAATGAAACTCCAACCGATGACCTCATACACCAAGCCCCACCCCTACATATACTTAACATTTTTCTGAAATTTTGTTTATTCACAAAAGCCTAATTTGTGCTCCCGTATTTAGCAATTAAAGAATAATACTATATTGAATTTATGACATTATTTAAAAGTATGCATAACAGTGAGAATGACTTGAAGAGAAGAAACAATCTTGCAGAATGTAATTTTTAAATTCTTGTTGAATGAGGAAAAATTACATTCATTTTTGAAGTTCGAATTCTGTAAACAAATGGTTTAAAGGTAAGAGAAGAAAATAATAACTTCTAAATTATGAGTAAATTATTATTACTGATTATAACAGTGTTATTTTAACTCCAGATCAAACCATTGGTGGGGGAGATTGTAGTGACCAATAATCAGCAGAAAGGGAAGTAGGAAGGCTAAAGAAAATGCTCAAAATGGAGTGTACAGTAATATCTCACGTCTGTCTGCTAGCTACACTCCATCAATCTCGATTTTTATTCCTGTTCATGCGCTAAAGGATTCAAGGTGATGTGCCAGTTTAAGCTTTTAGCTCTGAGATCAGCTGGTGGACCCAGTCCATGACACAATACAAAAATAGTTGCAGCAACTCTAAAGCAACGTCTCAGCTAAAACTCCTCTTGTGTCAACACAGATTCAAACTTTCCCTCAACAGTGGAAAAAAAATATCTTATATATTATTGTTACCTTATTTCAGGTAACAATGAGAAAAAAATCAAGCGCTGCCAAAAGTTTTAGTATGGAATTCTGTCGCCACTATCCTGTTCACCGCTTTTCTTAGATGTACTCCACCTAAATTAAGTTAAGAATTTACATTCAATCAGTCTGAACACATATCCTATTTATTACTCTATTTTCTTTATAAATATCAGTTAGCATCAGTCTTTATAACTATCAGTGAGTGTGTAAAACAGGCTGTGACATATTTGTGCATGATCACTTTATGCATCTAGTCTGAAGAAATCAGTACAAACACAAAAATGTTTAAGTGTGTAATGCATTTCGGCCGTTTGATTTGAAACAAAGCATAACATCAATGAAGACACTGTGCATTCATATTGAAAGTTGCCGTAAAATCAAGTGTTACACTTGACATGGTCAAGATTCAGACAAGAAAAGTGAGATTTCTAAAATGGAATATAGCAGACAAGTGTATAAATGGATGTGATGGCTTCAGAAGTTAAATTAGTCACACGCATAATGCTGTTTAACCACCTAGTTTGTTGGTTTGTTCCCACATTGTTTAAATCCATGCAAAAAAAAATAAAAAGATGATAAATGAATAATTACTGACTTGCGTTGCTAATTATAGCAACGCAAGTCACTGAGTACCACTCTTCCTACTCGTTTTCTCACTGGTAACTGAAACAAAATGATGTCTTAATTTCCACTTAAATGCAATGCATCAAGGTCTTTTTTTCTTTGTTAAAATTTTTATATTTATTTATAATTGACATAACTGAAGTAATAAATTATGACGTTCAACAGTCGAAATGTAGCTGTATAAATTTTGGTATGTCTGAAATAAGATCTGGTGGAAAGCAATGATAGTTGTTTACAAAGTAAAAAAAATAAATAAAAAATATAACTAACACACAAATTGTGTTCTTCACTAAACTGTAGTTCACAAACTGAGAATAGATACAAACCTTGAATTTAGAAGATCACTGCACTTTCAGTGAAAAGTCATGCCTAAGCTAACATCCTGTCATGCTTTTGTCTCATGGCTAAGTGAAATCATTAAAGGAACAATCTGGTTAGCTACACACAGTCTCTTTCTCACAGCATTGATTTCAGCCCCAGCAGCCCATTCTTCACTCTTCCCCTCTCTTGTTGTCCGAGACAAAAGAGAAAATCTTAATATTTAATTTACATTTGAATGGTGGCTATAATCTGCTGGCTACACTCTTCATCAAGCATGGCAGAAATTTCACAACTGTGTTGTCTGTGAATGTGCTGGACTTTTTTGTGAACTCAAAAGGAGGACTGGATACTTGATTGTACATTGTTATTTTCTGAGCTGTGAAACACATGTGAGAAGGATTTTGCCAAAATCCAAAAGGTTTTCCATTGAGAATTTACTTTAAAGCGCCGTTACACTTTAAAAGAAATTTGCTCTTTTTATTAAGTGAAATAACAATGCATAAACAATTTACCTGTAAAGTAATACATGAAAAATATCGAAACGTTTTAAAGGTAGTTTTTAGATTTTAACTATTTCAAATAGTGATTTTAAACATTTGCGCTAAAATAGGACTAAAAGGAAAATAAAAGAATGTAAAGGAGGGCGATTTACCTCAAAGAACCCAGGGCAAAGAAGAAGGGGCGTGGAATCACAGATGGAGGAATTTTCTTGACGACCTAAAGAAGCAGAAAAGATTGAACACAACATATCAGCATGGATACATTAATTTAAATACAAACACACATTGTGTCACCTTCAGTGCCGACTTCAGTCTCTTCCTTCCACCATCCTGCTCAGCGCACATGCCGACCCACACAAACAATCACAAAGGAACAAGTCGAGCCATTATGACTGAGATTCACTCTCTACATGTCTGTCTGCTGGAAAACAGGGCATGTATCATAGATGGCATGGGGGAAATGTAAAAATTTGCATGCAAATAGATTCTACAGGCATAGCTCATGCATCAAAACACTGAAAGCAAAAAAAGGCAAAAATACATGTGCAGTACTTCATCAGAGAAAAGGTAAAAAGGTTTATAATTCTGCTTATTTTGAGAAATTACATGTCATTGTTCTAAACATCTAGTGCTTTTTCTATGCAGGGGATTTGATTCAATTTTTTCTAATAACTTGTGACTGAAACTTACATTCAAGCTCACCAGTAAATTACACAGATGTAAGCAGGTTGTGTAAAGTGGGATTAAACACAGTTATTTATAACCTCTATAAAAGTTGCTACAGATGTGAAAGCATGAGTGTAACTTTCTGGTTGTGTGCACTTATGCCAAACAGGGTCCCTTTTAAAATGCCCTGAAAAGTGACAGCTGTGGAAATATTTTGCCAATACACTGCAGTGAAGGAAATTTTAAGTCATTAGACTTTCAAATAAATGCCACATTATTCATTTCTACAAAAGTAAATAGAACCTGCAGAAAAGCAACGGAAATGCTCCACTATGACAGTGGAACATCAGAATGTGATGTGAAATTCACAAAAAATAAATTAAAGAATGAAACGTACATTTAAAATGGGACGCTCACTTCGCTTAACATTGCTTAGATGCAACATTTAAATTCAGGTGCAAACATTTGTAGGAATATTTAAAATGTCTCATTTGGAATGCTGTGCATTTTTTAGCTAAATCTTTTATAGATTTAGCTAAAAATCTATGACAAATTTCTAATTTCTGAAATATGAATACATTTGTATTCATATTTCAGAAATTAGAATATGAACTGTGATGAGGTTCATTTGTCAGATTAAAAGAAGGTAATAATCAGACTTTTAATCCATTATTGGTCTTCTGAATTCTAATGTAAAATGCCATGTTTATCTTACCTGTAAGTTATCAAAGTTATCAGTGTGTGCAATTATTAAATATAAAGTATTTATCTTAGTGGATTGAGTTATTAAAATGTTCAAATCTGTCAATAATAAATACTGTAATCTGTCTATCTATCTATCTATCTATCTATCTATCTATCTATCTATCTATCTACAAAGTGAATATATGAATACTATTTTAAAATCATAGTTTTTCTCTTTGCGTTATTTTGTCAGCTATGGCGTCGCTACGGTTGAAAGATAATCTCGCATTTGTTTAAGTCATAGGCTTGTAGTTTGGGTCTATTTACAGACATATAAAATTATCCCTTCAAGTGGCTAAACCACCTCATTACCAACATAACCGGCAGCAAGTCTTTCAAGGACAATTCTCTAATGACACCACGCGTTTCCTCCTAACATCTATTTGAGGCGTGCTGTCTGCCATAAAGGAAGACGTACAAAGGGCAAAGTCAACTCTGATGATCAGTCACAGATGTTAACTGATGCCTGAAATTTATTGAATGACTGAAAGTCTTTAAATTAATTTTGTCTTTATTGCTATTCAAACACAGAGTAGGCCAGTGATCAGTATAACGGCTGTCTTGCTGGATTGTCTGGTGTCACTGGTAACCATGTGAACATCTACTGGAATCTTTTTTGTGGTATGCCTTTTCTCGTGAACAAGATATTACTGAGAACATTACTATAAATTGCATTACTATAATTTTTGGTAGCTTTATTGTACTGCATTTCATGGTTGTCTTGATTAAATTCCATTAAAGTGTGAAACAAGACACACAAAAGTTCAAGTCACTAAGTGTGGGTTACTGCCAATTTGAGAGGAGGGAAAATGAGTTTGCTGTCTTCTGTTTTACTCTGAAAAGACGTGGCGTGGGCCTCATTTATAGAGGATTGTGTAGGATCCATACTAACAGTCTACATACACCTAAAAGGTGGAAATGTAATACATTATGATTAACATAAAGTTATCCTCAATGTTCTTCCTGTACTTGACAGTGACACTGTTTCTGTTGAGAAAAAGCATAGAAGCGAGAATAGAACTAACCTTCTGCCTTCACCACACTGAATAAAAGTTGGACAGGATACTGCATTTGAACATCTTTTATTTGTCTTAATGCCACCATCCTCATGGAGGAGATAATCCACATAATACTCATTTTACTCTCACAAATAAGCTATATACAATATAGCTTACACTTAGAAAATCCTTAAAAAGGTTGATTTTTTTTTAGTGTCTGGGAAATGTATAGCAATTTGACAGGAATGTTTGAATTTTCTGTCTTCCATGTTAGATGTGCATGCATATTTCACTCAGTGGGGTCTGTGCAGAGGAAATGAGCATGAGGTCCCCAGGGTTAGGATTACTCTAATGACTTTGAGAGCAGCCTTGTGCACTGTAACTTCTGACCTCTGTTCATCCTTTTGTCCAAAAGAGAGACAGCTACACGTATGTAGAGACACACTTTAATAAGTTTACACACACATCCACGTTGTACTTGTCTGCACAAGCACCAATCAGCATCTCACACAGAATTACTTATGAAAGACGAGCAGCAATGCAAAGATTTGTTTGATTCCTTTCAGTGCAATCTAAACCCTGCGATATTTCACATCTAGAACCAGCTTTGAAGGTTCATTCTGTCAACTGACCTACGGTCAGTTGACAGAATGACCGTTGCGCTGCGTCTTGTAAAGTCAGCCCACAAAGCACCAGTTTCACATGGGCACAATTCTGGAGTATCGATCAGTTTATTACAAATGTATCCACAGTGCACAGGTTCCAGAGTTAAAAAGGCAACATGTTTTTGACAAGTAGTTTTGTCTTGACTCAGATATTGGGTAGCTTTCACATTGAGGCCCTTTAGTTTGATTGCATTTACTGAATCTATTCCAATGAGGAAAGGGTTAAAAATACATTTTAAAAAATCTACAATAACAATTAACTTTAAAGCATTTTCTTTTATTTTTTACAAACCACTCATGGGACTTAAAAAGCCCTGCCACAAAAATGCATGGCATTCAGAGGAGTGAAGCCAAACATCTGGCCAAAAAGGATTTTGTCTCTGAAATGTCAAACACAGATGTAAAATAAAAAAATGTAAAAAAAAAACAAAAAAACAGCAACAACAAAAAACCAAAAAAAAAAACAAAAACAAAGAGTTAATCTCCTTGAAGGGATTTAGTTCAGTATTGTGGTTAATATGAAACATCAAAATACAGCAGCACTACTGCTTAGATCAAATAGATGTAATTAGATAAATTGAGGAAGAAGGAGAGCAGCTTGGTTGTAAATTGCATGGTGTGTGCATGCTAAGACCCAAAACGGGTACAGCTGCACGGAGCTGCACTCACGATTTATCATCTCTACATCGCAGGAGCCATTGGCCCACACCACTATTAATCATCAGCAAAATCATTTAATTCAGCCCAAGACCGACTATTGTCTCAGCCTCTCCGCTCACTCGGGGCAAATCAGCCACCACAGCAGCAGTACACACATCTCAAATGGGATACAAGTGGTGGGTTAAAAATGCCTTTTTCCTCCCCTCTATGTTTTTTGGGGAGGTGTGTAAGTGCATCATCATCTGCAGGTGGTGTAGTTTGGCTGTTATCTCTTTGTCTCTGTGTAGTTTTAGTAATAAATGTGTACCTGCAAAATCTACAGTCTGAACAAAATTAGATAATTAAGTGCTTTATTAACACTGAGAGTGTGGTTCACTTTTTATGAATCTGTCCTCTGAAGCCCTGAGTGTTTCTTCAAAGTGTATTTTGGCGCATCGGTTTTCCTGTTTCAAAAAACAAATTGTCCTGGAACGATGAAACAAGATGCCCAAGAGGCTACTCCTCGTACCAGAACTTACAAAAGCACTTTTCAGCTTGTGTTTCAGAAGACAAGCATTTTCAGGTAACACTATGGTGCAGTAACACAGCTATGTTGAAAGAGGTCAACCAAAGATGTCTAAACAGCAGCAAAAAAAAGGCAAAAGATTTAGATGAGAAGCGCAGAAGTTTTTCCTGCTCACCACAGCAGTTGACTTATACTGATACCTTCTCGTGCGCCCCCTCACATGCCTGTCACAGCTGTGCCCTCATTGCAACCCGTCGACCTGAGCACATCCGCATGAGGCCAACAATCAGACCCACTGACTAACAGAGCAAGGCTGAGCGAAACTGGGTAGGCCGAACGATGACACGTCGATGACAAATGCTCTGAAGCAAGGATACCACACAGAGGCAAACAGGACAATGAGAAAGAACAAAAGTGAGGTGCAAATCTGAAACATGCAAAACCACTAGAAACTTGCATGTAGAAATGCAATTAATACTCTCATTCAGGGAAATACACCCACCTTTCAATCCATACCTATATAAACACGTGCTGGCACGAGCTTCACACACAGGAACACTCTCAAGAACACGCATGCACAAAAACAATTAGAAAGCCTGTAAACACACTCTCGCACGCGCACACACTCATCACAGTTTTCAATAAAATTAATAGAAACTGTCAGCTAAATTAACCTTATAATCAGTTTTATATAGAGATGGTGGGAAATGGTTTCGTATAAAATCAGAATATGAAACTAAAATGGGAACAAAGCTGTGTTATGCAGTGGGAAGATTCATTTTTTGTTCAAATTTGAAGGTAGACTTGTGGGAAATATGATTTATGTGAGCTAAAAAATAGACATTAAACTTTTCTTAGGGGAAAAAAAACAAACTCTAATCAACGGGGATAATCCAGATTACAGTATCTCACATGCATTAGAATGTATGGCCTCTATCAGCCTAAGGTACTGTCCAAAATCTTCTTTTATAAATTTAAGCTCATAGCTTCAAAATGTTTAGGGAATTTTTCCCCACTGTTTTGGCCTGACCCATCATTTAATCATTAGTGGGATAAAAATATATTAAATAGTTAAGAAAATAAAGTTGAAAGTAAATAGTCAATGTGGAACATCAGCTTGTTTGTAATTTCCCTAATGAATGCTTCAGTCACGAAGACAAAACGTCTCTAGACAAATCAAAAGAGAAAAAGATGAGAAACTTAATGAAGACAGTTACATACATTTATTGCATATCTTTTAATTGTATGAAATGGGAAAAAAAACGAGCACATATGAACATCACATAAGGTTAGTGAGTGGTATAATTTTGCACAGCAAAATATATATATATTTATATATATACTATGTATAAGAAAAAAAGAATAATTAACATATTTCTAAGATTCATTAGCGAATGGTGCTTTCGTTTTTGTACACGCAGGGTAACAATCCCTGAAGATCCAACAATGTCCAGACATCATCGATTAGAATAATAATAATTAGAATAATTAGTTATTGCTTTGCAAATATTGACTTTGTTTAAAGACAAACAACATTCTTTTCCGACCTGATCATTACACATTAAAGCGTTACGATTAAGTCGTAACAGGGTGTCAATCTTATCTTTATGAGAGCTGTCCAGATGAACTTTTTATTTCCCTGATTCCCACATAGCGATAGGCGAAATCGTTTTTTTTTTAGTGCAGTTCAGTACGTCAGTTTGAAAGAGACACATTTCTCGAAAGTATATTGCAAGTCACTTCGCCTTCAACAATGACAATTTAACATTTTTTTTCTTTTTTTTCAAATTGTATTTTTACGCACTTTTATTATTTTAAATATTACTTTAAAATAAAATATATATATATATATAATAATTAAATGTGTGAGTGAAATCAGAGCGCAGACTTCAGTTAATTAATGCATGCTGCAAAAGCACTGTTCCTGCAATAGGACAATGTTTCTCACTTTATAAATTGGAGCTTAGCCAATTTTTTCTTAACGATTTTTCTTTTTTTCTTTCAAAACAACTTCTCCTTGCTTTGGCAATCTGCGTTTCAACCTGTTGTTGTTTGCAACTTGCATCACAAAACTTTAGAATTAAATTATGTATTGAAAATTATTCAAATGTTGACATATGCACAATGGTATATATTTAAATAACAAAGACTTATAGCAACAGACTAGACTTCCAGAGACTGGACTGGTGATTTTCTTATAATTGTGAAGTCTTTTTTTTTTTTTCTTTTTTTTTCTGCGTCCTCTCGCTGCAGGATCTCCGCCGACAAAAGTTCCATCAGGTAATGCTCTGCGCACTTTCTGCAGCCTACAGTGACAGTCGATGGTGGAGCACTTCAACACAGCTGAAATGCACTTGTATACGTTTAAAGGGGAGGGTGGGGGAGTCCTGTCACTTTTTTGTGTTCGTCCCAAAAAAGTGAGGAGGCCAAGAAGGAGTTATGAATGACATGCTGGAGTCATCCGGCCAAATTTAAAGAAAGGGGAGAAAAAGGAACATCTTCAAACACAAAAATAAAGAAAAGAAAACCATACATGTCCAGCATGCAGGGCAGTTCAACAGCAAATTTCTTTAAAACAATGGATAGTTTGTGATGAAAGTACAGTCATTTTCGTTGCTCAACACAATGAGAAACAAACGCATGAGATGAGGTGGCGTCAAATGGCAGGCTTGCGATCCTCCAAGTTTGGTAAATAAAAAAAGAATTTAAAAAAAAATAGCCCGTTTGCAGCTTTGAAGGGACCTGTACATTGAATTAAAAGTAAAAAGTTGTAAAAGGAGTATGCTTAATGCATGCATGCACACTTTATGAACAGCGGGACGTTGAGTCAACTTTCAGAAAAAAAAAAAAAAAGAAAAAAAAAAAAGAGAGCACTGCAAACCTTCTGAACAGCGGTGGAAAAAGAGCCTGACAAACATCGTATGCGCTTTTTACAGCTAACAATAAAAAAACTAAAACAAACAAAAAACAATTGATGAAAGTTTCCTCATAATGCCTGTCCAAAATAATAATAATAAAAAACCATCCACATCTAAACAGTCACAGACTTGAGGGAATTGCTTCTTTAAAAAAAATAACAAAACAACAAGAACAAAAAAGTATAAAATCATAAAAAAAAAAACTTGACAAATTAGTTCTTTGTCTATTTGTTGGCTTTGACAAAAAAAAAAAAAAAAAAAAAAAAAAAAGATAAAAGAAAAAAAAAAGCTTCATAACCAAAACTTTTCGAAGGGGTGACTTTTTTTTTTTTCTTTTTTCGCGATAAGTTTGAGACTCACATGAAAAACTCCGGGGATGAGGGGTTGTTGTCACTGCTGGATCCATTTTCTCTGAAGCCGTTGCTGATGAGCTTCTCATACTTTTCCTTGTACGCGTCCCTCTCCCGGACCAGCCTGGAGATTTCTTGCTTTAGGTGCTCGACCTGCTGTATGAGTTGCGTTTTCTCCCCCTCCAGGACGTGCCGCTGCTGAACCCGCTTGAACCGGCATGACTGAGCGTAGCCTCTGTTCTTTAGGGTCCTCCTCTTCTGCTTCAGGCGGATCACCTCTTCCTTGCTGACCCCCCGCAGCTGCCGGTTGAGCTCCCGCACCGACATGGTCACCAGCTGCTCGTCTGAGAACCGATCCTCCAGGCGCATGTGAGGGTGATTCGTCCCAGAAGTGCCGTTGGACTGAACGCCGGGTGCCTGGTGGTGACTGCCGTTGTGGTGGTGGTGATGGTGGTGGTGGTGTTGCGCCCCGTTCTGGGCAGCTGCCGCAGCGATCACAGCTGACACCACGGCCGCGGCGGAGCCCATCTCTTCCCCGGCCATGGAACCTCCTGTCCCGGCCGCGCCAGTAAACTGCTGGCCCCTGGCGTAGCCATCGAAGGACTGGAGCTGGTGACTGCTGTTGATGAGCGCCTCGACTGCGTCTTCGGGGCTGAAGCCCAGCGCCTCTGGATTCAACTGCTGTTGATAACCGGACATCCAGTAGAAATCCTCTATGTGTGTCTTCTGCTCGCTCCCCGAGCCCGGACTGGGCGCCGAGAAGCTTGGGGAAGGGGGCACCGAGCTGCAAGGCGTGCTCATCGGGGTGGAAGACAAGGATCCCCCGGCGATAAGGCGACTGCACTGGCTGATGTTGCGATCGGGCTCCACCGGCTCCTTTTTCACTTCAAACTTCATCAGATCGAAGTCATTAACATATTCCATGGCCAAGGGACTGGTGGGCAGGTCGGAGTTGCTCATTGCCAGCTCTGATGCCATCCTCTTGCTGCTGCTGACAGTCCTCCAAGCGGGGTGAAGAGCAGCTGTCAAACTGGGCTGGTTGGGAAAGACGTGAGCCAGTTTGATTTTTTAAGCGTTTGTCTTGAAACTAGAAAAAACGAGGTTTTGCAGCGTCCTTTCTGCGCAGCCACGGAGTTGCAGGCGTGCGAGAGGAGTTTTTCTTTGCAGAGTCTATTGCACAGACGCAGCAGTGCCGCGCGCACGAGTAGCGGAGTCCTCTTTCAGCATGCGAAACACGGTGGTTTTGTGTTTCAAACATTTAACACTTAACGCCTTCTTCAGGAACACATTACGCGAGCGCAGAGAGGTGCAGGGGGGAAACAAGCCGAGAGTCGGTCTCGCACGTTTGATGCCGCTGAGTACCTAGTGGGACGATTTTTTACTGGGATCACACAGCAGATGAGTTTAAGAGCATTGTAGCCGCCCTGACGTAAGGCTGGAAACGGGAAATTGACTCGGACGAAGAGCCAATAGGGTCGCACACTCGCACAGCTAATTAACATATCAGAAGCGCTCAGAAACAAACTTTTCTCTACTGACAGAGGCCACCAGCTGTCTGTCAGCCGCGACTGGCTCTCTTTGGCTTCAGCGATTGAACTTTGCTTAATTACTCAGTATTTTAGTTATTAAATAAAGTGTTTGCCATGCATCATAACGATATAGCCTATGACATACGGACCACTGTCCCATTTAAAACAAGAAAGTTTTACATGCTTTAACATAAAGGAAACGTATAGATAGATAGATAGATAGATAGATAGATAGATAGATAGATAGATAGATAGATAGATAGATAGATAGATAGAT
>CAEFZX010012284.1:0-12328 GCA_903066825.1 Alfaro cultratus | reverse complement strand
ACATATATATAAACACTTAGACAAAAAGGCTATTTACATTTTTTTTCTGAGTATGTAAATATCTAGTTTCAATTGGAGGCCATTGTGTTTTTTTATGTATGAATGCAGAATTAATTATCCCACAGAAAATGCACAGCAAGCAGCACCTTTTTTAGTGTGGCAATAACTTCAGCATTTTTATGAAGAATCTGGCTGGTGACAGGTACAGCTTCAAGCTCTTCGAGTGCTTTTAGACAACGCTCAATGTCCTAGAAAGCAACAAAAACACCCATCCATTAATGTTTCATGGAAACACAAAGATATAAAGGAAGCTACATTTTGTGCCACTTACTGGGTTGTCCACTTTAAGTGCAAATTTAATGTCTGTGTGGAGTTTCTGTAGCCTTTCCTCTGGTGATGGCTCTAGATATTGATAAAGAAAAACAATAGTTATCTCTTCAACTTTTCCTATAATGTTTTTGCAATTTAATGCAAAATAATCCATACCCATTGGACTTTTCACATTTTGTCAGTGTATTTCTTATTTGTATTTCTTAACCCGGACAAACACAAATTAGTGTATATTTGTGAAAAGAATGAAAAAGCAGTCATGACGAATGAATATGTTTGATCTGAACCATCCCAGTGTAGTTCTGCGTTTAGGATTCCTCCTGATTGTCTGCTGTGTTCCTTGGTCTTCATGATGCTGTTTGTTCTCTTAACAGAACTCTCTAATAAATAGGTAACTTTTAAAGACAATTACATCATGCACTAGATTTGATTGAGTAGCATCAGAATAAAGGGGAGGAGACTTTTACAGATACAACATGACTAAATGAAAAGAGCTGCAGTGGGTATGAATATTTTAAAAGGGATTTTAATAAGAAGAATTTGCAGTTTTCTTAGCCTAATAAATTTGCTGATAGTGAGTGATAACCAGATGCAGAGCAGATGAAACTATGACTGGTTCTGACCTTTTTTCTTTTCCACTTTCTTCTCAGGTGGCCTCTCTGGTCGGCGTTTGGGCTTTTCAGGCTTAGACCTAAGTCAGACACAACAGTGTGATCAGTGTCCTTTAATATTTAATCAAGTTCTTCTAATGACATTTGCATTCTGTGGCCTGTTCCCTTTCTGGCCGCTCACCTCGCTCTGGACTTCTCCTCCGCCCGTCTGGCTTTCTTCTCTTTCAGCTCCTTTTCCTTTCTTTCTTTTCTTTCCTTCTCCTTCTTTATTCTTGCCTTCTGTTTGTCTACTTTCTTTGGTGTTTTTTTCACCTTTTTGACAGAAAAAAAGAAAGAAAATGTTTTATCTCAACTATTATGCATTAAAATAAAATTATAATTTATGGTAATTCACAAAGAAAGCTTACCTCTGCTGGAGGTGGAGAATCAGAGTCAGAGGGTGCGGGGATTGGGGGGGGAGGCGGTTTCTTGGACTTCTTCAGCGGATGATCGTCTATACCTTCATCCGAGCTGCTACTGCTGTCACTATCACTCTCTTTTTTGCCCTTTTCTTTGTCTTTCTTCTTTTTCTCCTCCTCCTCCTTCTCTCTCTCTCGTAGCCGGCGGAGCTCCTCAGCCTCCTCCTTTTTCCGCCGCTCCTCAAGCTCTCGTCTCCGCTCCTCGTCTCGTTTCTTCCATTCACTGATGCGGTCCGGTTCACTGTCACTGTATGAAGTGGAGGAAAACTATTCAGCTGCTTAAGTTGATATTCATATTAAAATAATCAGCAATTTAACGTAATAATTTATTTTAAAAAAACAAAAAGAGCAGCCTGACCTGTCGCTGTCGGAGGATGACGACGGTGCTCGTTTAGCTGGGGCAGGTTTGGGTTTTCTTGCTCGAGGCTTTGGAGCAGCTTTCTCTGTGAATCCAGGAAAACAAGCACTTAGTATAAATAGATCAAATTCACAAGCAAGAAAAGCTTAGAATCTTTTTCCTAAGTATTTTGGATGAAATGGATTCAGAACTCGTACCTTTCTTCCGAGGCTGCGGGCCCTTGCGGGGAGGCGGATCAGACTCTGACTCCGACTTTGAGCCGGACTGGGACTCGGAGCCGGACAGAGCAGGCCGTGGCTTCTCGTCCTCAGAGTCGCTGTCTGCGACTTTCTTCTCTGACCCTGATCCCGACTCTGAATCTGAGTCAGAAGAACCTTTCTGTAGAGCCCGAGATAATAAGGTGGAGAGTAAGTAGAATGTTTCTTGATAATAAACACAAAATAAACTAAAAATCACGAGTAAGACGGGGTTTATGCTTCACCTTCTTCTTCCCTCTGCCTCCGGCTTTCTTTCCTCCTCGACCACCGGATTTCTTCTCTGGAGTAAAATCCTAGAGAATGAAAAACAAAGGCCAACTTCATGTTGTAAACTACTCTTTGTCTCCACAGTTAGCATTCATAGCAAGATGTGTGCAAGTGGCCAAATTACCTTGTCGCTGTTTTTGCCAGAGTCGGACTCTGAAGCCGTCGGTTCTGATTCAGACGGAGACCCGCTCTCCTCTTCGTCTCTGTCACTGGAGGAACCTCGCGCTTTTTTTGCAGGAGGAGGCCGCTTAAAATAAATATTAAGAAAGAGTTGTTTTTTCAATTAACTTGCTTTTTTAATGGCTTCCTCTTGTATATAATCTTCTTTAAGCAAATAAAGGTGGGGAAAAATCTTATTTGAAATTAGTGCACTTATTGTACCCCCAGCCCCTTTTTATAAAATCATATCCACTTTCTCTTCAGCTCAAAAACATTATTAGAAAAGTATTTCCATTATAAATTTTCAAACACTTTGTTTACCTTGGGAGCCTGTGGCTTTCGCTTTATCCCACCTCCCCTCCCTCTGTCGTCACTCCCAGAATCTGACTCGTCCTCGCTGCCGGAGTCGGCTTTTTGAGGAACTGAAGCGTCTTCGTCGTCCTCCTCTTCGTCACTTCCCCCTCCTTCTCCTCCTGCTGCTTCATTGCCCTCACTATCAGATGAGCTAGCCTGCTGCAGAAATATACCAGTAAAGACATTAACTAACATGTATATCCTAAAACAACCCAACATAACTTCAGAGAATATTTAAAACTAACAAAAACTGTTTGTTTCTTATGGGAAGTCATGATTACGCTTGGCATGTTTACTAGTTACGAGAGGTACTAAAATTTTAAAAGTTAGGATTTTAAACCTTTAAAATTTTCCATTATTCAGGTTCTATGGTTTAAAGTGTGGCAGACAACCTAATAATAAATCTAATGATCAATATATTGATATTGCAGCAGTAAAAACAACCGGTGCCTTCTATGAGAGTTCACTCTCACTTCTGGAAGCTTCAAGATTTTAAAGATCCAGTTGACTTACTGCAGGTGGAGCACTGTAGGAGGCATGTGGATTGTTCTGGATCTCCCATAAGCCTTCATTGAATCCCTTCCTTTTGTTGGGCTTGCCGTAGCGCTCTCGGTACTTATCATATGGGAAAAGGTCTTTTGCTGCAAGGAATGCTCTGTGCCACAGACAAAAAAAGACCGTTTAAAATTAAATGGCTGAAAAATATGCTAGCAGTTCAGGTGACAGAATGGTTCAACTTGCATACAGAAAGGTTTATACTGATGAGACTTCAAAGCGAGATATTCTGTCCCCTGCTGGTGACTTTATGCATTGCCTGTGCCATCTTGTCAAATAATGTGCCAAAAATTCTCTTTTGTTTCACTATTAAAACTCCACTTGACCATCTAATATGATGCATCACAAGTCACAATTTAATCAAATCTAATTTGCACCTTTCAAACTTAGACTTAAAAGAATTAAACACATTTGTAATAAATTTATGTAAAAGGCATAAATGATAATGCTACTTGTACCATATTTAGCCATGCAATTTTAAATTTTAGAGATGCACTAATCAACAAAGCAGAAATTGGATTTGACCAATTTGCTTTACACTCAGATACTAAAATTATTTTTTTACGATAACATTCATTAGAAATATCAAAACTAATCATTCCCTCAAACAAACACACCAACTATGATTATGTATTTTGATACGGTTTTTAAAAATGGGATATAGAAGTTTCAATGAATAAGTAGCTGTAATCTAGTAATTTCTTCATCTTATTTTTGATTCAAAATTAGCCTTATCAAAAAACATGTAAAACATGTTTTCTCTATTTATGTTAGTCAGATTTTTCCCCAAAGAACTAAGTCCAAAATAAATAAAAAACAGAACATCATTAAATGGCCAGAAAAAGTTTTATCAGTGCATCAGAGCTGTTTTTTTCATTAAAATGAAAGACTTAAAAGAAAATTTTAGTCAATATTATGTCAAAAGGTAATATATATAAACCTGCTGAACAATACACTTACGTTTCATGAGTTCCAAAGAAGAAAATAGGGATTTTATTAGGTGGTGGTTTCACAGCTCCATCAGCCACATCTTCAATCTGTAACCAAGCACAATATCCAAGCAACAACTCAAACATTACTCTGTCATCATGTCCCAATCCCCATCAATAAAAAGTGTTGTTGGAGAAGAGCTCAGATATACGCGCCTGGACACCATAGAGAGGGATTTATGATCCAGGAAACAAGCCACAGTTATCTCAAACGTTATTTCCAAATTAACAACGTTAGCTTCGCTTGTATATTTTTCCCTAGCAGATAAGGCCAGCATCACATGCAAATTTCACCGCCCTAACTCTGACTATAGGCTTTTATAAAAAAGCAATTGCTAGCTCTCACAAGTGACGTATGTGTTTATTTATGTATTTCAGATATTGAAGAGATACAGAAGAGAGGCTTCCACAGCGTCCCATGCAGAACAGCCCACCCCTCCTCCTCCGGCTGCTTACTTACCCTAGCTGGCCAGTGGGGGTATCCCTTCATTTTAGCGAAGACCAGGTCTCCGGCCTGGAAGTTGTGTGGCATTGTCCCACCTCTCCGTGCAGCCTGGGTTTTAAAAGCGTTCGGCTGTCAATTTGCTGTTTGTGTCTCTCTTGGTCTAATGTTTTCAGGTTGACATGAAACCTGGAAACGATGGAGTCAGCTAACGAGCTAGCTGCATTCTAACCGAGCTCGGCGTTAACGCGAGAAGAGACTGCGAGAACAGTAGAGAAGAAGTGTAGCAGGTACTTCCGCTCAAGGAACATAAATTGCCTTCAAAATAAAAGGCTTTTGAGAAATTCGTGTAAAGCAGATTTTACTTTGGTTTAATATAATCGAAACACAAATAGAGAATTCTATTTACAATATTTCAGTTTTAAAATTCATTATTAGACTGTCAAAAGTTAATTAGCAATAGGTCTATGCCCTTAACATTTTTTTTTATCACCGTTTATTATGAATTCCATATATACACTTTTTTTTGTATTTATACCAATTGACTACTTTACACACATTCCAGAAACATTAGATTTTTTTCACTTTGAAAACAAATGGAATAGGAATGTTTTTTAAACATAAACCTGCCAAGTCAGTACAGAAATTTGTTAATTAGTAACTACTATAGTCTAGTAGTTTAATAACATGTATCTATGTACAAAAACTGTCTCAATAAATAAATAAATAAATCACACTAGTTGCCCTAAAGAATTAAAAAGATCTGCTCTTGTAAAACCTGGCGGTCTTGTCTAAAGGTCATAACTTTTGGAATTTTGCAAGGGAATTGGACACTGTAAAAACAATGATAAAATTGATGAGTATACTCTTTAAAAACAAACAAAACCCAGAAAGACATTTAATGGTGTTTGAATATTTTGTCATTTCTTAGCTTGAGTGTCTGATTGACATTCTGTCACAAGAAAGATTATTTAAAGGTAACACATGGCTCCTAAGTTTAATACACATGTACAAACAAATGGATGTTTTACAGTTTTTTTATTGAATAATTGCATTGGATTTCTACGACAGAAATAGAAGTAAATGTATCCATCCTCTATACAAAGGTTTTGATTTACTTAAAAATAGAAATAAAGTTCTGGTACTTTTAAAGCCACAGATATTTATGAAAAGTTTTAAACCTCCTCTTTAGAAGGCTTCAAAAATTTGCAACTCTAAAATTTTATTTAGACGGACAGGATGCAGCAAATGTTTTTTAGTTTGTGAAAGCTGCAGACTTTTACAGTCAGTAAAAAATTCGGATTTATTTCCCAGTCGAATATTCCCTTTACTACAGGAAGTACAGATGTGAAATATTTTGAAGAGCTTCACACATCCGAATGAGGCAGTCGGAAATCCCGCCTCTCCTGCGCCACGATTGGTTGACTCCCCCTTCTTGGCTTCTTGTCGCCCAATGACAGGTTACAATGTGGAAAGCTGCGTTGACCTCCCCCCAAATTCACCTCTAATGAGAAGCCATGTTTCGCTCGTTAAGAAGCGTCCAGCGGTTTAACTGCAAACTCCTGACTCTTCAGAGACTCCACGCCAACTCAAAACTCTTCATTTGTACCTCCAAGATGGCCGGCTCGGAGTTCCGGATAGAGCGGGACACGTTTGGCGAGCTGAAGGTCCCCGCTGACAAGTACTACGGCGCTCAGACTGTCAGATCCACCATGAACTTCAAGATTGGGGGACCCAGTGAGAGAATGCCAATCCAAGTGATCAAGGCCTTTGGGATCCTGAAGAGAGCAGCTGCTGAGGTAAACAAAGACTACGGCCTGGACCCGAAGCTGGCAGATGCCATCGTAAAAGCTGCAGATGAGGTTTCAGCTGGTAAACTGGATGATCATTTCCCTCTGGTGGTGTGGCAGACCGGATCAGGGACTCAAACTAACATGAACGTAAATGAGGTGATCAGCAACAGGGCTATTGAGATACTGGGAGGAAAACTGGGCTCTAAGGATCCAGTTCACCCAAATGATCACGTCAATAAGAGTCAGAGCTCCAATGACACCTTCCCCACTGCCATGCACATAGCTGTAGCTACAGAGGTCCACCATGTCCTGCTGCCCGGCCTGCAGACCCTGCACGATGCCCTAGCTGCCAAGGCTGAAGAGTTCAAAGATATCATCAAGATCGGACGCACCCACACCCAGGACGCCGTCCCGCTGTCGCTCGGACAGGAGTTCAGCGCGTACGTCCAGCAGGTGAAGTACAGCATCGAGAGGGTGAAGGCCGCCATGCCCAGGGTGTACGAGCTGGCAGCTGGGGGTACGGCGGTCGGGACGGGACTCAACACCCGCATCGGCTTTGCAGAGAAGGTCGCCGCTACAGTCGCCTCCCTCACCGGCCTCCCATTCATCACCGCCCCCAACAAGTTTGAAGCCCTGGCGGCTCATGACGCGCTGGTGGAGCTCAGCGGAGCCCTGAACACGGTGGCCGTCAGCATGATGAAGGTCGCTAACGACATCCGATTCCTGGGGTCAGGACCCCGCTCCGGCCTGGGGGAGCTCATCTTACCGGAGAACGAGCCCGGGAGCAGCATCATGCCGGGCAAAGTGAACCCCACCCAGTGTGAGGCCATGACCATGGTGGCCGCCCAGGTGATGGGGAACCACGTGGCCGTGACAGTGGGGGGGAGCAACGGACACTTTGAGCTCAACGTCTTCAAGCCCATGATGGTGAAGAACGTCCTGAACTCGGCCCGACTGCTCGGCGATGCTTCCGTCTCCTTCACCAACAACTGCGTGGTGGGCATCCAGGCCAACACGGAGAGGATCAACAAGCTCATGAACGAGTCCCTCATGCTGGTCACGGCCCTCAACCCGCACATCGGCTACGACAAGGCCGCGACCATCGCCAAGACGGCTCACAAGAAGGGCTCCACGCTGAAGGCCGTGGCCGTGGAGCTGGGCTACCTGACCGAGGAGCAGTTTGATCAGTGGGTAAAGCCCAGTGAAATGCTTGGGCCAAAGTGAACTGTGAAAACACTACCACGACCTTGGAAATTGTTGAACTCGATGAAAATAACTTTCTAAATCCTTACACTTCTTAATGAAAACAGCAAGAGTTCTGTTTTTTGTTTTCAGTTTTGCATACTTTGAGACTTAACCTCTTATGTGTTATTGATTTAAAGACCTCAGCATCCAGAATGTGGTGTCAGTAAATCCGTTAATATACACAAAGTTGTATTCTGTACATTTTAATTCAATTTTTTTCTTTTAAATATGAATTGCAGTAAAGTTTTTCATGTTTAAAGAATATGCAGATGTGCCATATTAGCAGTGTCCCATTGAAAGATTAAAAAAATATATATTTACCCTGATTACATTTGTTTTCTTTAAAACATTATACCAGTGAAGTATGAGGAGGTAAAAAAAAAAAAGCACACTTAAAAAGGATATTAAATACTTTATTGTGCACAGTAACAACCAAGGAATGAATGCCAGTTTAAGCCTAACAATGGTATTTTATAAACATGCAAAATTTTAAAAAAAGTACAAGGATTGAGAAAAAAAACACAGGTTTTTTTTACTTGGTCCAGCTGACTTTTGGAATATCGTAATGCTCCGTAAGATTGTCCAGGTGGCGATTGAAATCCTGCGCAGAAATAAAGCAGCCGCTTTAAAGATATACACTTAAAATTTGCACATAATTTAAATCAAGGCAATTTTATATCTATATGACAAAGCTAAAAGAAATACTGGCAATAAAATCTACACGTGATGATGAACAGTTCTCTAAATAAAATTAACCTGACTGAGGTCCATTTTAGATGCCTGGGAAGCAGGATAGATCTGAGCAGCACCAGACCTAAGAAGACTCACCTCAACTCTGTGCTTGTGTGTCTTTGACGCCTTCTTCAAAATTCGCTCCATTTGCTGCAAGAAAAGAGAGACGGCAAAATTAGCTTTAAAACAAAAGACCAATTGAGCCCCAATGTGATACCTTCTACACACTCATCAAGCTTATTACGACGCAACCTAAAAAAATAGATTGCCAAAATGTTTTATTAAAAATGTTTACACAGTTTTATAATCTCATCACTATGAGACAATTTTAAACGCACAGTTGTGTGTGTGTTGGTAAACTAATGCTTCAGTATTTGTTTCAGAACTTAAGTTATACTTGTGTATGTGCAGGTACTTTAAGTTAAATAAAACTGATCAGCTGTTGCATGATTTCTACCCATAGTCCTGTAAAATATATCAACAGTTTGCAAAACGACAAAGTTCCTAACTATTGCACCAGTCAAAGGGCTTGTTTGGCTTTGGGAGGGCAAAAGGGTTTGTTTGACTAATGTTGACAATATCCAATAGCATACTGATATACTTTGCAGTAAATAAGTATTTTCTACTTAGTTTTTGCTTTCTTGTCAGATTTCAGGTGAAACAAATGTTAATATTAGGCAAAAATAACCTGAGAATTTAAATTTTTTTAATGCAGTTTATGAATTATTATTTAGCTCAGATGAATTTGGGTTATGCGCACGGGAAAAATTCAAAACAATCGAGCCAGACCCCCTTTAACTTGCAAAAAAAACATTTCTGTAAAGAAAAGTGGACCAAAATTCCTCAACAGTAACATAAAAGGCTCACTGCTGGTAAACTCAAACACCTATTAAAAAGTGGTTGCTATGAGGTTCAGGAGCTGTCACTTTTTCTACAAAGGCACTGTAACATTCAGCTATTTAATTATGTTACACAAATATTAGGGGCAGCAATTTTCTAGACAATGGAGACCAAAAAGGCTTTCTACCAAACCCAATTTTTGCTGTGTGTTTTTATTGTTTATGTCCTAAAACCAGTGACAACAGCCCAGAGATGCTCAGGATTTTCACTTACCCTCTTTTCTTGCATCTTGTCAAAAGCGATTTGTGCTGGTGTCCTTTTGTCGATGTACGCCTTCTTTGTTTCCACCTCCTCTTCATCATTTTGGCTCATCACAACCTGCTCCAGGCGATGCTTACTCTCTTTACTCTTCTTCTTCTTCCTTCCAAAATAAACATAAAATAAAAATTAGAAAACTCTTAAGTTGGGCTGCACTCTGGCGCAGTTGGTAGCACTGTTGCCTTGCAGCAAGAAGGTCCCGGGCTCTTTCTGCACAGAGTTTGCATGTTCTCCCAGTGCATGCGTGCGTTCTCTCCGGGTACCCTGGCTTCCTCCCACAGTGCGAAAACGTGACTGTCAGGTTAATTGGTCTTTCTAAATTCTCCCTATGTGTGAGTGTGTGCATGGTTGTTTGTCCTATCTGTCTCTGTGTTTCCCTGTGACAGACTGGCGACCTGTCAAGGGCGACCTCGCCTCTATCCCGACCCCACTAGGGACAAGGGTGTAAGAAAATGGATGGATGAAAACTCTTAAGTTATCTGAACAACATAACAGGTAACTTATGTGGTATTTTGGCAAAAGTTTTGAAAACTTTTAGCAAAGGTGTTTTTGTTGCTTTTCAGTTGTCTCTTAACGTATTACAGCAAAAAATATAAAAACTTTTTTGAGGAAACTAAAACACATGTGTTGTTAATGCAAAAAGGTACACAAGTTTCGTGAAGGTGCTACTTCAGCCAAAATTCACTCTAATTTAGCACAAACCCTATAGGCTGGGGTCAAATTTATTTATTTAATTGATTTAGATTCTGTAAGAAGGTTTCCCTTTTTAAAAAAAAATGCTTTAATGTAATTTATTGATAAATTTTAAGAAATTTATATTGAAAATATTTTATTTCTTGCTTATGGCTTTTCGTAAACAAAAATGTAAAACACAACAACACTGTCTGGGCAAACATCTGCTTTTTAAAGAAGATAATAAAAGCAATGGTATTAGGCTGGATTTCTAGGAGTTACTGAGCAGATGACCAGTTTCATTTTTAAATTGTGTAAGGTAAATAATCAAATCCAATGTTTCACATATTACATGCTGGTTTTAAATTATTCTGATAATTGTGTAGAATGTCCTCGTCCAGGTTTGAAGAGTTTACATGTTGTAGTCGATTAAATACTATCAAAGTAGTGAAAAATTGGGTGGAATTGCCGAATCGGAAGCTTCGTATGATTTTAAAAGAATGCGAAATGTTCGAGGCCTAGCTTCTTCTAACGCATTAAAATGTCATTTGGCGATTTTAGCTAAAAAAGAATAAGAGTTTCACTAATCAAACTTGTGTTCGTTTTAAGGAAAACTCCAGTGTATTGTTTGTATTTCCAAACTTGTCTTATGCTGTACGGTCGAAACTACGACTTCTGTTACATGAGTGACTGCTGGTGCTAAGGCTACAAATCCAAAATTTTAAGCTTTCCATAAAAGCAATTCAGAATATTGTCATCGAGAGACATATTAACACGTATATGTTCTTGGTTTAAATTCCGTTTTCATGCCTACAAATAATAATAATAATCACAAACGTTAACAAAAATACTATGTGGTACTAGCTTACTAGCTAACTAGCTGACTGGCTTCAGAGGCTAACGTGTTAACAACAGCTGTTTTTGAGACAGCGACCAGCTGTTGAGTTATGAAAATGCTTCAGTAGCTCTAGAACACCTACTTCTTCCCTGCTGAAAGCTCTCCAACTCCCTTTAACTTTAGGGAGCTCTTCTGGGTCTGATCGTACTCGGACATGTTCGAGAACTTTTCCTCCGGTCTTCTTCTCCTTTGTTATGAAGCCAGTCAGCTGAGCGCATCACTGCTGCCACCTAGTGACTTAAAAATACGGCTTATGAATCCGAGCAGTTTTGCCTGTAGTGTTTCATCCCATCCAGAGGGGTGCAGTGTACTGTCCCTACAGAGCCAAAGAAAACGGAAGTTGAATACGGTTATGAATGTCAAATAGTAGCATGGTGTGCTATGTCTTTAGGTAACCCTGAATAAAAATGTTTGCGTACTGTTTATTTCGGATAGCACCGTCCACTCAGTGCATAAAAAGCAATGCTGGAGCGTTTCTGAGCAGAATAAGCACGGTAAACAGGATACAGACATGTGGATATGCTAAGAAAGTTGGTGAGTAAATGCAGCAGCTCTTCTATATATGCTAGTTATTAACTATACTGTTAAAAGTAAGCCCTTTACACCTAACACAATCTAATCTTGTGTTGCGGCAATATTATATAGCCAAATGTTTACTACTTTTTTTCTTCTGTGATCTTAATTAACTATTTGTAATCAAATATCATCAGACCTAATCGGATCTTGTTCACCGTCTTTCAGTTTCCAAAGGAAAAGGTAAAGGCATGGCGAAAGAAGAACTGAAAGGTCCAGAGGTGTGTAAAGACCCAGTCAGACTTACATCATATGCAGTCGGAGTTAACATCTACAAACAAGGGGAGGACCCTGAAATAAAGCCTCCAGAGGAATATCCTGAGTGGTGAGAACACATGTCACTGTCTTCTGCACAGTTTAGATATGATTTTGATCAGTGTTGTTACTACTAAGCAGTACTTTACAAAAAAATAGTTTGGCATGTTGCAGGTTGGGTCTTTCTCCTCACAATACGCGTTTAAGTCATATTATATGTTT
>CAEFZX010012281.1:0-29030 GCA_903066825.1 Alfaro cultratus | reverse complement strand
TATAAAACATTTATTGGCCATTGCAGCAATATCGGATATTGATATCTACCCAAATTTTTAAACCCTAAAAATTGTTATAGCATATTGACTACAAAAATGTGCAAAGAATGGATTTTATTTATAGTAGTTTTTTTTTTCTTGCTTATTTTTATTATATGACTAACAAACACACAGATGGGTGGAGGACTTCAGTCTTCCTGTCTTTCTTCTTTCTTGACAGAAAACGTCCATGTTGGGTAGACCAGTACAAATAGGGGAAAAAATGGCCGCACTCGACAGATTATTAGTCACATGTTTGGCTTTACTCTGGAGAGGTCTTGTGTTTTCTGTTTCCTTAAAGCAGCTAAAAATGCTCTGACACCAAGTATGTGGGTCGCAAGCTGAAATGTTTGGATTAATCATATTCATATTTAGGATCATCGCTCATCCTGGCCTTTATGTATTCAGATCACAGCAGGATGGGAGATATAGTAGAAGGAACAGCCAAGTAGCAGGAAGGATCCTTTAATTCTCAAATAAACATTGATCCATTCAGGGATGATACCTTTACTTCAAACATACTAGAAGCTTAATAGTTGAACTGTTGATTCACACTATGTCTAAAGCCTGGAGTGGAAAAGCTGCTTAAAGGGACAACACATTTCAACGGGGGGATACCTGACCCAGATTGGAGAGAAAAAGATACGCAAGACGATACTAAACAGACTTCTACCGTGTTAAAGTTTAACAACAGAACCGAGGACATGTCTGCTGAAGCCTTTAGCTAGGACGGAGTGCTGGGTCAGAAGGATTCGCTGCGCCTGATAGAGAATAGCTTGTTGTTTGACTTGTTCCAGTGGAGCTGAGACATGTTTGAACTAGACACCCGCAGACTGAAGACGAGGCGTCTTCCTCAGGCAGGAACATTTTCCAGGAATGTCGATTTCTTGGAGGCAGTTTCTACCGTCCTCCTCTTCCAGAGCATCCGTCAATATAGAAACAGATTGCCTGAGTAGATACAGTGGTATGAAAAAGTGTTCGCCCTTCGTCCTGATTTCTTGTTTTCTTCCTTTTTTTTTAATGTTTCTCACACAGACCAGTTTTATTTAAATACAACACAAGTAAACACGAAATGCATTTTTTAAATGAAGATGTTTATTATTAACGGAGATAAAAACCCAGACCTACACGGTCCTGTGTGAAAAGTTATGAGATGCACCGATCCGATGTTATCTATATCGGTCTCGATTATTGAAAAAAATTCTAGATCGGGTATTGGTGACAAAGTGCCCAATTCAGAAGGGCAGATCTATTCAGTCTAATTCTAAGCTTTATTATGTATTTTACATTATAATTAGAATTCCTGGTTGCACTTTCTAACCCATTTGAAAAAAGGTTTATTGCAGTTAATTTTTACATCTTTGACCAAAATACTCAACCTATTGTTTTTGTTATTTTCCATCGGCTGTTCTACTCCTAATAGCTGTGACTGAACAAATTAAAGATTATTTTTTTCATGTTTGAACAGGCTTGTGAAGCTACTGGTGTATTTCAGTGTTATGCTGGTACAAAGTTATCAAATACATTTGTAATTCAGTACATTTATGCCTTTGTTTAAAAAAGAAAGAAAGAAATGCCTTAAGTCAGGTCAGCACTTTCTTGCTGTATCGGATCGGTATCAGCCGATATTAAACCTCAGATATTGGTATTGGTATCGGAAATGAAAAAGGTGGATCTGTAGAAATGGTAATCTGGGATGTTAGAAACCTCACCTCAAAGACCAGTGAGACGTTTGGATTTTGATTTTGAAGACTAGAATGATCTAGAACAGGTCTGATTGACTTCATTGAGGAGATCATGTTTGCTGTTACTGACCCGTGTGTGTTTGGGTGTGTGTGTGTGTGTTTGCACAGCGAGTTTGTGAAAGAGGAGTTCAGCCGTGGGATGCTGCGCACCAAGACGGTGGAGGACATCCTGACTCCCCTGAAGGACTGCTTCATGCTGCCCAGCTCGGCCGTCCTGGACTTCTCCACCATGTCGGAGATCATGCAGAGCGGATACACCAGGGTGCCTATTTACGAGGAGGAGAGGTGTGTGTTTAATTTCTGCTTTCTTTTTTTCTCCATCATTTTTGTTTTACTCGTCCATCCTCTTTATCTAAAGAGAAAAGATGTTATTTATTGCGTCGTTGTCGCGTTCAGGTGTTAAATAGTTTTGAGTTATTGGTTAGATTTTTCTGTGGATTACCAGAATGTCATCCAGCAGAAGCATTTAGGTATTTTTGTGCCAGTATTTGTGGGATTTGCAGTCATTTTTACTCGCAAGAAGTTTCTTTCACACATAAACAAGTTGCAGATGCTGTTTTTCAAACACCAGAGGGCTCCATAAACAACAAATATACCCACATAATTCCCAGCTTTTAGCTCGCTATTTTTTTTTTTTACCTTTTATTGTAAAAAATAGCAGCTGTGTAATTTAAAGAACTATAAAGAAAATAACAGTTTTGTATCATTTTGGACGCTTTTCTGTAAAACCGAATGAGGGAAAGTTAGAATTTTCTCATTGTTACTGAAGAAACTCTGATCTAGTAACTCTGTTCAGACTTTCCCAGGAATCCAAATCTACAGAATGATTTCTAGCAGTAATGAATAACTTCTGCTGGAAAATGTTTATTTTTAATGAACGACTTCTCATGGAAACATTACAGAACCTTTTTCAGACGGGTCGCTGTTGGTCGCATCTTAACGCTCCGAAAACATTTTAAGCTCCATCGCTCTCGTGCACTAAAATTTTGTTTCGTCTGCTATTTTTCAGGTTATTTTGTGAAAAAGAGCAAATTTATAGCTGTATTTAATAAAAACAGCCAATATTCCATTTTGACAAGAATTTTCTTTCCCAAATCTCTCTTACATTTAGTTTAATTATGACAAAATATGAAAATATGCTCTGCAAGTCTCTGTTTAAATGCAACTATATGTTCAGGGAGTTTCAAATCATTGACGGTGAGTAGATTGAAGAACACGCAGTGCTACGATTAGGGTTCTGCGATTGTCAATTCCGACAAGTCAATTCCGATTTTTGACCATTTATTTTTTGTCTGAAAAGTCGATTTTTATTCTTTTTATCCTCATATATTGACTGATTTTCCAAATTGAAGGAAGTCTAGACCAATTCGTCAACACACTCCTACTTCTACAGCTGGTTTAACATAACCAGGGTTCTTCCTGAAGAACTTACTCACCTTCCCTAATGTTTAGGACTGAACTGAGTTACAATGGAAAGCACATTGCCATCTTGGTGAATCAACACAGATGTGTTCAGGTAAAGCAGGTAAAAGCAGGACTGAAGCTTACAAAAAATGGGAGGTTTGAATTTTTGAAAGCTTGTGCAGATTTCAGTCTGTTCTATTTTCTCTTTAAGATCGATAAAAACCACAAAATAGGTTAATTCATTCTTTCTTGTGAACCAAACCTTGTCGACAATAAAAACTGTAATGTGAAGCAAAGAGCAGCTCCAGGTTCTGCGGTTGTTTCTAACTCAATAAACCCCTAAAAATCTAATCAACATTTCTAGCCTGCAGAGTAGATGGCAGATTCTAAGCTGATTTTCTATCATGTCACAATAAAATAGGACTTTCTGGGAATCAGACCTTCATCTAGAAATAAAGCCAACGGCTCCATGTTTGAACTATTCATAAGGAACGCCATCAACCTGAGGACCTGTTTGAAGACGCAGCCGCTTGCTTTGTGTTGGATCCCTCTGACCGACACGTTGTTTGTTTGTTTGTTTTTTTCCCGCAGGTCCAACATCGTGGAGATCCTTTACGTGAAGGATTTGGCGCTGGTGGACCCGGAGGACTGCACCCCCATGACAACCATCACCAAGTTCTACAACCACCCGCTGCACTTCGTCTTCAACGACACCAAGCTGGACGCCATGTTGGAGGAGTTCAAGAAAGGTGAGCTAACATCTGAATGACCAATCAGAGGCCTTCCTGTTCTCACTTCACCCTCTGCTCTCTGTTTTTGTTCTCCACCTGTTTTATCATCTAGAAAATGACGTAGAGTAACTTCAGTTTTGTTTTGTTTTTTGTTTGTTTATCTTTATCTTTAAATGTTGGTTTGAGCTACAAAATGTTATTAGTCATAAAAACTAAAGTTTGGTTTATTTTTCTCATGAGAATTATAATTAAAAAATTTTTTTAGCATTTGTAGGAGAATGTTGAAAACATTCAATGTTTTATTCAAAATTGTTTGGAAATAAATTGCCCCACATCTTCTCTATAATAGATTTCCATAGCAATATTATGTATAAATCTGTTTTTCCAATTTCTTTTTATAAATACAAATATTCCTAATTTTATTTGCATTTATTTGGAAGACAAACATTATATTTAATAAAAATTAAGATTTAACAACAACAAAAACAATAATACCCTAGTCCTTAACATAAATGAAAAAAGTTATGTTATCTATTTTAGTGCAGTTAATGTGCATGAAAGACTTGAAGAACTAAAATGAATCACCAAAACATAAAAATTTCTCCCTAAAATCCCATCACACCTCACAGCGTACGGCATCCGCATCAACAGCCGTAGTCGAAAGGGTAAAAATAAACTAAAGTGATCAAGAGAAAGCCCTGAGATCCAGCTGGGGTCATTATAAACATTTCCTAGCTGCTCTCTAATGCAGCATGATGACCGCACTGAGCATGTGCAGAAAGCTCCGCGCTGACTCAGCAGCTGCTGCAGCTGCAGCTGACTGAGCAGGCTGGAAACACTGAGAGCTTTCTGCTGCAGGAGGGAGAGAGAGCGTTCAACGGGCCGACGCTTCTGATTGGTCGCCGCTTAGGAAAACAAAAACCAGTCTCTGAGCTCGTCTTGGAAGCAGCTAAACTTAGCCACAGATCTGCTTAGTTTGGGGAATTTGCTTAGCCCTTATTTTTCTGATGATGTGATTTTTCTAGTGGTGGAAAATCCAAACTGTTAGCTTAGAGAGGAAAATATCCATAACGGGGTTAAAATGTCTGCAGAGGAATATGCTGTCCAGCATTTTGTTTCAGAATCGGGGTGTGAGTTTTAGTTCTGAGCATCACACCGATTTAATCCTGGATAAGATCTCAAAAACAAGAAAGAGAAACGAGGACATAGAGCAAAAATGAAAACAGATTAAAAGAAATGAACACAATGAATAATTTATTTTAGGCAATGTAAAAAATTAAGATGCAGGACTTCATAAACTTAACTACAGAATTAGAAATTCTGCCTATTAAAGGAATATATACTGGTCTGGATGATAAATTTATTGCGATAAACAATGATGATGTTGTTTTGAGACCTTTTTAAAGTAATATAATGGTAATGGAATGACACATTCTCAAAGATCAATAAACTTTAAATTCTAATAAACATTAAACACTGGAGCTGGAAGACATTTTAAATATCCAAAGTAAACAAACAAAATAACAGAAATGACAACTAAAATGAATTATGAAGTCTTTGTAAACAAAATTCTTCTTCAAAATAAGGTCTACTTGAGACCAAAACACCAAACTGAAGACTTTTATCACCCAGTTTTTGTTAGAAAGAGAGAAAAGAGAAAAACGATAAATCATGCACATAGAAATGATTGAATTTTCTAATTTATCATGCGACTAGTTGATTTCTACATTCATATTCCCATAACCATGTACAAAAGTCTAGCAGTTGTCATGGAGACAAGGGGACTCCCAGTGTGTCACTCTGTGCTTCGGTTCTGTGAGGTTTGGATGTTTAAGTATAACATTAAAAAGATGCTTCAGTTACAAACCAGGGATGGTTTGTAGTTCCAGTAAGTCTTTACTCAGTGAATTAGATTTTTTATACTTATTATTTTTGCTCCATTTCCAAGGCCTTTTACACACAATTAGGGATGAAAGTAAACTGGTGGCCATTGTGTTTGTTTGTGTGTGTGGGTGTGTTTGTGTTTGTGTGTGTGTGTGTGTGTGTGTGTGTGCGCGTGCGCGCGTGGGTGGGTGTGTGCGTGTGTGTGTGTGTGTTGCGTCAGACTTTTGTTGAGATCCAGAACAAGCTGGTAACACATTGTCTAAGTGATGAAGGTCCGTCTCTGTGACTGGTGTTCATGTAGGCAACTCTCACATGGCCATCGTCCAGAAGGTGAACAACGAGGGCGAGGGCGACCCGTTCTACGAGGTTCTGGGTCTGGTCACCCTGGAGGACGTCATCGAGGAGGTCATCAAGTCTGAGATCCTGGACGAGTCCGACGGCTACTGTGAGTGTCTGGGAGAACTTTTCCCGCCGCTGCGGCTGCTTGTTTCTGTGTTAAAACTCCCTTCTGACCTCCACAGTGGACAGGAAGGTGAAGCGTCCGATGGCTCCTCTGGAGATCCCTCTGGAGCCTCGCGGCTCCCACGAGGAGTTCTCCCTTTTCAAGCCTCCAGAGGGAGAGCCGAAGATCCGCACATCACCTCAGCTCCTGCTGGCCACACACCGCTTCCTGTCCAGAGGTGTGTGCAAAATGAAAAAAGGTTATGCAAAGAAAATGAAAAGTCAGAAGTTGTATTGATGGGTTATAAACCTGGCTTTCTAGTTCAAACCTTTACATGGGGTTTGCAAATTAGCTAGCTAGTATATTATCAAAATAACTAGCAGCTAGTTAATTTGTTTATCCATGATAGGGGCAAAAACAAAGCCCTGCTAGCTAGTTTTTTGTTTGGCCAATTATGGAGCAAGAGTATATTAGCAGCTAATTACATGTAAACAAAACAACTAGCTGGTTATTTTTATGGAGGCGATGTCCAAAAATCAATTAAAATGAGAGAATAAATAATCTGCTGGGGTTCCACTTCAGTAGGTGTACGAATGGGTTGTGAACACCCTTGACCATGATGCTGTGATAACGATAAAGACGCTGAAGTTCTGTCATGCCGTTTCCACCTTCAGAAGTGGAGCTCTTCAGCCCAGCTCGTGTGTCTGAGAAGGTGCTGTTCCACCTGCTCCGCCACCCCAACGTCAACCAGGAGATCCACTTCGACCACAACAACCGGCTGAGCCCGATCCACTACCTGTACACCCGCAACCACCCAGTGGACTACTTCATCCTCCTGCTGCAGGTACGAAGCACCAGATCAGCTCGACTGCAGGGTCCCAATGGCAGAAAGTCTGGACACCACCACCTTAAGGCTCCACATACCTCACCCGGATCCAAACAGTCGACGCTAGGTCACATGGTTTTGGGGCTGTTATTTTGGCAGACACCCTTTCGCACCCCTGCTTGCCGGGGTCCCCCACTCCCAACCTGCATCCTCTATTGTGCTTTTACGAAATGGTCACAGAGAGATGTGGTCAGCAGCCATGTTGGCCACAAACGTCTGACCAATCACACAACACCTCTTATTGACCTAGACGCATGACAAAAATTGCATGTAATGTAGAGCAGATGTTTCACTTCAACGCTTCCGCTTCCACTATAGGGCCTTTGAATCCTCAGGAGATATAAATACTTTTAAAGAACGTTCATCAGACTCTGTGGGGAATTCTGTGTTTTCACTACATAGCTACACAAACTGTCAAATAGCTGAAAACTCTTGGATGGAAATTGCAACGTTGTTGTTGACGGAGGAGGCCGTTTGCAGAAAGGTGTGGACTCTCTCTGTTTAGTAAAGGCAAAACAGGGGATGCAGGAAGAGAGTGGGAACCCCAGCGGGTGATGAGGTGATGTATACCGATGTGGGACGGTTGTTCTCCAGGTGGTCTGCGCTGTTGCATTAAAGGTTTACGCAAATACAATCATCCAGAAACCATGTGACCGCGCGTCGACCGTTCGGCTTCGGATGAAATATGAGAGAGGCGTCAGGGAAAGACGGGGAAGTACGCCAAGATCCCAGACTTGGTCATTTGTAAATGTCATATTTTCAGATGAACATTTTTAACAATTAGAATAAAACAAAACCAAAGCAGTTCCCTGTGTTATTGAGGCAGTTACAGCAGAGGTTTTACCGATTGATCCCTGTCTGGTTGTCAGGGCCGTGTGGAGGTGGAAATCGGCAAAGAGGGCCTGAAGTTTGAGAACGGAGCCTTCACTTACTACGGCGTGTCTGCCCTGACGCTGCCCTCTTCAGGTGAGATGATAGACTGCGGTCTGTCAGTGCTGCTCACTGCCCGCGCCAGCTGGAGCAGTGGGACGCAGTGTTTCATATTTAGATGACTAAGTATTACATTTTTACTTATTAATAGGAGTTTGGTGCGATAATAATGTCTGCAACAAAAAAAGTTTCAATAAGTTTCCTGAAGTCATTTGATATCATTTCTAAGAGGAAATATACTTGAATACAAGCTGGAAGAATTATAAAAAAAATTAAAATGATTAATAACCAATTGAGTTTATTTAAGAAATTGCAATAAGCTAATCACGTAATTCTCTTAAACATTATCTCTTAAACACTAAGGTTTACATGAAGTAAATTGTACCGTCGATCCCACTGTGTTCCTGCTAACTCTGGAAAAATCTGGAGTCTAGTTTAGCATTTTCTACTTTAAGTTGAAGGCATTAGACTGGGAACTGTGGAACGTTGAGTCTGGAATAGTAAGGAAGTTTGACATGGAAAACTACGTAGCAAAACTCTGTAAATTGGAATATTCTACGGTTTATGGTTTGTTGTGCTGGTTGCCACGTGAATTAGCTGCTTTATCAAAATCTAAAGTCTTCCTTTATTGTTTTATTCTTTTCCTCAGTAATAGTTTTGTTGCCCAGCAATGTGTGTAAATGAGGCTCCAGCAGACGGACTGATTCTGAAGGAGTCGCATCTAGAGTCCTGTGGTTTGATGAAGGATCTGTGCAGTTTCAGACTGTGTGTTCGTGTTTGTGTGTTCGTGTGTGTGTGTGTGTGTGTGTGTGCGCAGTTCACCAGTCTCCGGTGTCGACCCAGCGGCACTCTCCCAGGGATCCCTTTGAGTCAGCAGACGCCACCAGCCCGTCCAGCTACTGTCCCGACTACACAGTGCGAGCCCTCACTGACCTGCAGCTCATACGGGTGAGTGGGCGTGTCCACTGGGCCACCTGGGGACACCTAGGGGACAAAACCTTTTTTCCAATCCTTCTTTCATCCTTTCATTTATTTGTGTTTTGGTTACATTTTTCTTTTTCTTTCTATCTTTCTATTTTCACCCTCATTCTTTTCTTCTTTAATCCTTTTCCATTTGTTTTCGCTCCGTTTGCCTCCCATCATTATTTCCTTTACCGTCTTCTTCCGTCGTCGTCTTTTTCATTTTTCAGTTCTTCCACTCTTTCCCATGTTTATTTTTGACTGCATTTGAACTTCAAACCAACATTTCTCCTTCGCTACATGAATGCCGCTAACGTAAGCATGCGATGTGATGTCCGTGACGTTAACCGTGCTGTCGTCTCGTTGTGCTGCAGGTGACCCGTCTGCAGTACCTGAACGCCCTCATGGCGTCGCGGGCGGGCCAGAGTCCAGATCCTCCAGAGATCAAGATCCTGCCCAACAGTCAGACCAAGCTGCTCAACGAGAGAAACGTCACACCAGGTAGCTTTGCTCAGAACGCTGTCTGACCTGCCGGGTCTGCTGCCTCGCCACACCTGCAAACATTTCCCCCCTCCCTCTTTCTGATGCCTGCGTAGTGTTTTTTTTGTTTTTGTTTTTTTTTTTTGTTCTTTTTTTAGGAATGTGCTTTCCTGTTTTTTTTCCTCCAGCTGAACTGACTTAATTTTCTCTTTCTCTTTCTTTTCCCTCCTTGCGTGCCTCCTCTTGTCTCTGGCCCGCCCAGAGTTTCCTGTAAACTTTTCGTTCTTTGATACCATTGAGAACTTCTGTTAGAGGGCTTTGTATGCATGAGGTAAATCCAACCTTAGCCCCAGTCACTGACTTACTCACAGACACCAATCCTGTCCTGCTGCAGGCTGACACATTTACCTCCTCATAAGGCCCGTAAGCCCCTCTGAGCGTTCTGTTTGTACTCTAATCATGTCCGGACCTTTGTGGAGGCATGAAGGTAAACGTGTCTTTACTTTTCTACTCCTTGTTCTTTGCTTTGTCTTTAAATCACTTTCCCCTTTCCTGTCCTACTGCAGTTGCTCCTCTTTCTGTTCAGCCTCTGTTTCCACAAAACAAAGACACAGTAATGTGCCTCTTTGGTGTCCATATTGGAGGTTCAACGTGTGTAAAAAAAACTCCTTAAACTTGTGGAAAAAAGTTCAAACTTTCTTTCTTCATGAGGTAAATCCTTGTAAAAGTGCATCAAATTCAGCTCCATGTAAATTATGATTGTTATACGTATAAAGAATGCGGCTGCTCAATCATGAGGTGTCCTCATTATTGGGAGATGAAGAGAAATACTTTTATATAAATATCATACTGGCTCTAAATTATTGAGTTATGATCTGAGCAGAAAGAAACTCCTCCACTGCTTTGAAAACTTCAACCTACTTAAAAACTTATTTCGTCAGAAATGAAATGAAGCTGATGACCTCCAATATGTCCGCCCGGGGGAGCCGAGGCGTCGCCTTAGAAACGGTTGAAGCAAACAGAATAGATGGCTCCATCTTTGTCTTCTGTCGCTCTGGTCGTCCCTCCCCTGTATGTGTGAGTGCTGCCATCCCTGTTCTGACCTCACGCCTCACCCCAGCTCTCCTCTGATTGGTCGGGTCCCACAGGTAGCAGCAGAGCCCAGGAGAGCTCCACAGAAGAGGAGGCTCATGGGTAGCACAGGAAACATTTCTGGTGGGATTGTAGATATTGGACCAGACTGGAGAGAGAGAGAGAGAAAGTGATTTTTTTTATTTTTATTTTATTTAACTAGACCCACTAACTCACACGTCGCCATTCCTTCATGTGATCTTTAGTGATTATTTTATACATGTATGTACATATGTCTGTATAAATATAAATATAGAGTGGAAAGAGAAGATATGTTACCTTAATGGGATTATTTAGTTTTCTGCGTTGATTGGTCCTAAATGTGATCTGAGCGTTTCCTGCTGCGAACCGGAGAACGAACCCTTTGATTCCATAAAGTTCCAGAGAACGGCTTCTTCTGCTTCCTCAAGACGATTCGATGAACCTGCTCGTTCCCATGGAAACCTAAACCAGGGAGTGCCATCACGTTCAGTCTGAAAAAAAAAAGAGACACAAACGGTGGATTTAAATGCACTCGAATAAGAGGAAACCAAGTCAGAATGTCCGAGTCGGAGCCGTCATTTATCGGGATTCCTTTGGAATTATGAAAATAGTTGTTTCTGTCATTGTAAAATGTGGAAAAGTATCAGAATTATGTTTTTTTAAAATATTTTTTTCTATATATATATATAGCTCAGATCAGACAATTGGCATCCAAAGATTCGTCATTCTCTTTGTTCCTCTACTTCCACAGAGGGAACAACTAAACTCTGGTTTTTCAAAGCCATTTTGGGGGTTAATGAGGAATATTCAGGTGGTTATGAATTCTGTCTTCCTGCATACTGGACTCTGGAAGTACCTGTTGTAGTTTATTGTGTCTGTGGTGTCCTGCCACTGGTCAGACCATGTCCAGTTCCAGTGCTTCAACGGGGCGTTTCCGTCAAACAGGTTCTGCTGCTAAACTGGGCGAAGTTTGCTGAACAGGAATCAGCTCAACGATTTGTGTCGAAGATCTGAGGAGTTGGAGGAAAGTGAGTTTTGCGGGTAGAAAATGCAAAGAGGAAACGGTTAAAGAAAAAAATAAATCAATGTATAATTAACAAAAAAAGATTATGCAAAAAAAATAAAAAATAATATATATATATATATATATATATATATATATATATATATGTAGAGAGAGAAAAATTTCCAGAAGAGGATTAGGAAATGGAAAGTAAAATTAAATAAGTTGTTAAATTATTCCTGTTGAAAATGATAGCCAAATATTAATTTATGTTATACTGTATCATCAAATAAATTGAGAAAGTTCTCACTGTTTTTATTTGCTAGATTTGGCACGTAAATTACTTTGTCAAGCCATTTATTTATTCTACGTTTGTCTGTGATTATGTCAGGTTCTGTCCTCCGTACGTCCGTACGTGGAAAGCTCAGCAAGATGAAAACGGAGAGAAATGTTTTGCTGTACGTCCATTCAGCTCTTTCTGCTGAAAGTCTTGCTCTCTCTCGCTCTCTCGCAGCCTGAATGAGCAGCAGACATGTCTCGACTTGCAGAACCTGGGCTGCCTGAGAGATGGAGGATCAGACATTTACTGCAGTTAGTAATTCCCAGTTTAGCACCAGAACCGCTTTGGTGGAAAAGTAACTTGATGTGATTACTTTTGGTGCCATTTTTATTTTATGGAATTTTTTTTGACCTTGGTCATGGCGATCGTTCTTTGTGAACTTTGCATCCTCTGAACTGGACAGCTTACACAACATTAAATAATGTCATTTCTAAGTATTGTTTGAATGAATAAGAATATTCCCTGAACATTGTTTTTTATTTCATGTGTTTTTAGTCAAACGTAGCTCAGCGCTACATTTCTATCACTAACTGCTCTTTACAAGAATCAACTCTATCTGGTTTCTACTCACGTCTTGATGTCAAGGTTCACTTCCATTCTGATTTTTCAAAGACTGTGTGTGTATGTGGAGTAAGTGTAAAATGTTCTTGACTGTTTTTTGGAAATGCAGCTCATTTTAGAGAAACCTGTTTTATGTTATGGAGGCGGTGTCTTCTTCTTATTTCTTCCAGGTTTAGCTCATTGCACTAAACTGTTGCATTATCATTTCTTTCTTGTACATATCTGGGTGCCAAAGTTACATGTGTGTATGCATCTGTTCTGTCTCAGTGGAGAGGTTAGTAATGATTTTAATCCAGTATTAATCCAGCATTTTATAAGATGTGAGGAGAATCCAGATTTTTTTTTTTTCTTTTTTTGGCTGATTGTGAAGTAAATCAGATCATTGCATGTGGTCGACATTTCAGGGTCTGATCAGAACTGTAAGGCCCAAATAACAACAAGAGTTCTCCATCAGTGAAAAACTGTTTTCATTCAAAAATTTACATTTCGTTCTGGGGTGGGATGTTTTTCTAAATTAATTAAAATAAAAGTTAGTTTTGAATGTAGTGTGTTGATTCTGAACGAATATCAAACTAAATCAGGTTTCTGCAGCCTGCGGTTCTGGACCGTCCACCATCACTCTTTTAAAAAGTTGAATGTACCTAAAAATGGATCCAACAACAACAACATTCTGCTGCATTTGTTAAAAAAATGCTAGTTTTCTTATGTTGGAAATGGTGCTTTTTTTTAAATCATAATTTTCCATGCATATCAACATCCCATAGAATTTTATTTATTTTTTGCCAAATTTTATAAATGGGCTCATTAAAAATGACTTCTTTTTTTTTTTTTTCACAATAGATATTAATAATAAAATGAGAAGCAGTCTTGTTTTTAAAGATCATGTAAATTGTGTGGCTCTGCGTTGGCGTTTCGATCCGAACTGAGGATAAAAATGACTCCGGACTCTGAAGGTTCTGAACGTGTGGCTCACCCATGACAACAATCACACCTGATTGAATAAACTATACTCTGCTTTTGTCGGATCCAAAGCACATTGAGAAATCGGTGCAGATCAGATCTAAAGCAGCTGGTGTCCCATCAGAGTTTCTGTTGGTTTCAAATCTGAACCGTCTGACGTGAACAGAACCAAATATGTTCTTCTATAAACATTCAGCGACCTGCTTCCATCAGTCAGACTTAGACGCTCAAAGTTTGGGTAACACTGGCAATTTAAGCACAAACATCATTCAGTTATGTTGCGTAACATCTCTGATTGGACTGTTGGAGGAAACGAGGTGAAACTGAAACGTGGGTTTTCCTGTTGCTGCTTCATCAGGTCGCTGGTGGAAACAGCAGAAAAGTTTAAACTCGCTAAGCTGCTGAGTGATTTTTTTTTTTTTTTAGCTCTGCAGGTTTTATTAAAGCTTTTTCTTTTGTAAAATTCCAAAATAATTCACAAACTATCGGCCCTAATATCACAGTAGCTTTGACGATGTAACCGTGAATCTTCACCTTATAGGTTTGACGTTCAGAATAGATTGAATGGAGGAAGAGGAGTAGGACCACTAAAGGAAAAAAAAAGTCTTTATTCTCAAATTCTGTCACCATTCTGAGTGTTTTCTGACTCACACTCATAAAGAGGGGTTAGGTCAATGCTGGATAACTTGTTTTTAAATGATTTTTTTTATTTTTAAATCAACATTGGAAAATTAAAAGTAACTTGAATCCTCTAAATATTTCACGTCGGATGCTGTTACAAGGGTCCAACACTAAAATCCACCAGGGGGCGCTCTGACCCTAACAGAGCACCAAGTGAAAGGTGAATCAGAATCTTTAACCTTCTTGTGAAACATTCGTACGTTTATTTTTTGGGGGATGATTTTTGTGCCCCGTTTGTCACGTCGTCCACATCGAGGTTCGTCTTTCAGTTTCAACATTCCATGAAACTTTGAATATTCATGTGACAACAGTGTTTACTCATCGTGTGTTGATGGTCTCAGTCATTGTTGCAAATGCATAAATGATATATATCAGAAATAATCCCTAAATAAGGAGTTTAATTATTTTTAATATATTAATGAAAAGGAGGATATTTTTGGAATGAGTTCTTTAAGCAGAAGGTTTGGATGTTTGCAAGTCTGTCTTATTATTTGAACAGCAGAAATAAAAGCAGTGGGAAATTTATTATTATATAATATTAAGAGGGAGGAAAAAAAATCTAAAACTTTTAGATTGGATGGGCTTTAAAAAATTCACATTTAACTGGAGTTGAAACGGGACGAGAGGAGGCAGATTTGAAGTATCCGTGTCACTTTGAATACTCTCCCGCTCTGAATAGGACGTGTGTGTTGGGATCAAGACTGTGGATTTCATAAAGCTGGTTTAGAAATGTCTTAAATATTCAAATCACTTCTATCTGCTAACTCCACTGGCTGGGATCATATGTGCCAAAAGTTCAATTAGTTTGAAAGTCGTAGAAGTTTGAGAAAATATAGAAAATATACGCAACCATGGCAACTGCTTCAATTGAGTTAGTAATTAAAAGGATAGTTCAAGGGGCGTGCTGTGGTGGCGCAGGGGTTTAGCACGCCCCACGCTTGGAGGCCCTAGTCCTCGACGCGGACGTCGCAGGCTTGACTCCCGGTCCCGGCGCCCCTCGCCGCATGTCCCCCCAGCCCACCGTCGCGGAAAATGCGAGCCACCAGCGCCGCAAAAAAATCTTCGGAGAAAAAAATGCTAAAAAAAAAAAAAAAAAAAAAAAAGGATAGTTCAAGTCTCCAACAGACATATTAGCCTGAAGCGAATGATTCCAGAAAGCAGAGCACAGCCTTTAGGTTTTGATCTGTTTGGATTCCAGGTCGGGTTCTGTGGATTTTCTGCCCCCGTTCCTTCAAATCCAGCTGAAGCAAATGATCATGGCTGCTTTCACTCAAACGTATTAAGGTAGAGTTGGGGATAAATCCAAACCTAACGACGTAAGGAGGCGTTCCTCAACCTGCAGTAACGTGTCCAGATGATCCAGGTCGTTTCCTACAGTAGCTGCTGCTTCAGCCGTGTTACATTAGACTGTTCGTCTCTTTGTGTTGGAGTTGGATTCAGTCTTATTGCATATCAACATATTTCAGGTGTTTTGTTTTTTTTTTGTTTGTTTGTTTTTCTCCTCTTACCTGATTTCTGAGTAAATAGTTTTGGGTTTTCTCGTTTTAATTCTGAAAAGTGAATGTAGAAAGATAATCACAAACCGATCAGAGAAACGTTTGAGTGTGTGTGTCGATGTGTGTTTTAGGAATCTACAGCACATCATGTCCAGGATGTAGTTATTAGGTTCAGTCTCTGCGTTTAGGTACAACACTGTTACTAGAAGAGAAGTTCCAGTTCTCCGGCTCTTGTTTGTATTAAAGATTTATTCGATTTGCTTCTTTTTGAGAATGCTGTTGGATTTGGTTTTTGTTGAACCCTTTCAATACTTTCTTAGGAAATAAACACAATCGTATTCTGAAAGCGTTGGTGTTTTTTTTCCTTCTCTTTCTCTCTGCTCAGACAGATGGAAAGTAAGCACACATTGGTAAATCAAAGGGTTTTACCTACTCTGAGTAACAATCTGAAGGTGTGCTTTGTTTATGCACAAACTTTTCTTTTTTCACTTTTCCCTTCATGTCTGCTGAATGAATCAAACCAGAAACCTTGTGGTGGGGGTTTCTGTACAACTGAGGTTCCAAACATCTCTGTACGATGATGATGATGTGACCTTCAAAAGGTCACCTTGACATTCAGCCTCTGTAGTTTGAAGGGAATGTATTTGCTACAGTCACACACTCAGCTGAAGACCTTCAGGTTCAAGAACAATTGATCTGTCGTTCTCACAAACTGTCTTTTTCTTGCTGAGAAAGTTTAGAAAATGAAGCTTTGGAATGTAAATACGTTGTACAGTGAAGAAATCAAACCGAGAGACGCAACGATGGACTGACCAGCTAACAGAACCAAGAAGCTGTGTCCAGTCAGGTCCAGACAGGTTTTGGCCCACCTGTTTTATTTGCTTTAATTTTCTAGCATGAAGTTTTTTCAGATGAGCTGCAGTTTAGTTCTGCTTTCCAAAGAGGAACTGCTGATCATCCAGACTTCTGCTTCGTTTCCAGAAATCAGCGGTCGGTGAGGTTTGATACGCTGCTTGGTCAAACTCGACGATACCTCATTGATATTGGAGGGGAAATGAAATGTTACTGTAGCCCATTTCATAGACTGGTCACAGTCAGCGTAACAGTGAATCTGAAGAAGCCTCTGACTGAAGAGGACGCTCTGGGTCTGAGTTCTACACAACTGACCCTACTGGACTCTGCTGGTAAAAAAAAAAAAATGTTGCTAAAGGGTTAATGGAGGAGCCATGTTATGATGACTTCCTAAAGGTGGAGTTTCAGAAAGGGCAGGAGGTTTTGAAGAGACAGAGGGCCAATTTCAAGGCATTAAATTAGAAAGTCAAATTTCCTTTGACATATTTATATATGCAGCATTTTTTTTAGCAATTAAAGTAAACATATTTACTTGATTATGCTATAAAATGGCTCCATGTGGCTTTAAGACATAGAAAACTGTCTTGTTAGTTTAGATACTCCATCTGGATAAATATATTTATTTTATTACTGAGGTTATCCTTATCTGATAGCATTCATTCAATGAACTGAAGCAGTTTAGTTCTCCCAACATATTAAGGACAGAAACGGTTTCCTGTGTGTAAACAGGGGAGTTTGCAGGTTTTTTGTGGGGACTTCCCCTCATCGCCACTGGTTCCCACTGCATGCAACTAAACTGAATTGTTTCTGCAGATTAAAAGGTTACAGTTCCTGCAGCAGGACGGAACCTCAGCTAACCCAACTTTCTGTCTGTCTGGGTTTTACCCGGGTACTCTGGCGTCCTCCCACACAAACATATGCACACTGTGAAGACGCGCAACATCTTACCTGAGGAAAGTAAATGACATATACATTTTTTCTTTTCTTTAAATTCTCTGATGGAAATTATCACTGTATATTAGATGTTCATTTTTTTCCATAGACCAGTAACAGGAACTTGTGTGCCACAAGTGTTACATGAACCACAGTTTGAGAACTACAGATTTGTTACCAAGCAACCGCGACATTTTGTCAGTGCATTTACAGATACTTGTCTTGTGCATGTTTTCATATCTGGGTAATCTTTACACCACTTCCTGCCATAGGCAACTAGATCAGCTGTGTGTGTGTGTGTGTGTGTGTGTGTGTGTGTGGTCTTTTTTTAGCTATAGTCAGGTGAGTGTGTTATAGTACTTTGAACTAAGTGGTTCTCAAAGTAAAAAGTAACAACTTTGATGTGCAGCACCACTTCTTAGTAAAAATCTTTCTGTTCCTCTTGCTTTATTCTTGGTCTGTTTCTCTTGATCTCACTTGGTGGAATGAACAGAACATTTTCCCCTCAGAGTTCAGAGTTGTTAAATAAAGATGGGGATTTTAACGCCTGATTTCCCAGGAAGTTGTGTTTTCTTTCAGACTACAACTCTCCCAGAACCCCTGGAATGGGTGTGATATTTTTATGAGCTCAAATCAATAAAATAAAAAGAAAAAGGGAGTGTGCCTCTCATTAGTCTCTTGTGCAAAAACACAAACTCTTAGTAAGTATTTTTGGTCTAGTTTTTAGTGGATGAGTCTTAGTAGATTTGAAATAACACAAAACGAACTGAAAAGCAACTTTTAAGCAAAAAATAAGAGCTTGTTTTAGGTCAGTAATTCCTTAATATTGATTTTTTTTAAAAGTACCAGTTCCACTGTCTGATTATTTCACTTATAACATGGGAAAATATCTTGCTATAAATAAAATAATCTGCCAGTGGAACTAGTACATATTGATTAATATTACAGATCAGCTCCTATATCTTTCTCCAAAGTTGCATTTCAGTTATTTTAAGTTATACTTTTAAATCATTATTTTGATATTTGAAGCAAAGACAAGCCTTATATCTTATTAGTGCAATTTCCATTTTTTTTACTCTCCCAAACTTTTATCCCAAAAATCACTGTCACATATGGAAATTCAAAATTCAACGCAAATCATATCTGTCAAAGCTGTCATCATATCGTGACAGTTTGTTATGAGACAGATAATCTGTGAAAACAATCAATCTCCTCCACCTGAACTACTATTACTGGCTAAAGTAATGCAACGTTTCGACCAAAACAACCAATCAGAACCAGGAGGAGGGTCTTAGGGCTGTCAATCAACCTCATTCACTCACTGCTAAATGTGCTAATGGTGGAGAAACAGCTTATCGTAATTATTAGCTACAGCCTAGCACAGAGCCAGGGGAGGGAGGGAGCAGCCACATGAGATAGTGATTGACAGCACTAAAACTCTCCTGCCTCTGATTGGTTGTTTCTAGATAGCACAGAGAGAAGACGGAGGAAATAACTTTTTTCCCTGCTGCTCGTCAGCAGAATGCTGGAAATTTAATGATTTAGCATCAGAGGATGTGGCTTTGTGAGGTGGGAGTTTTAATGTAGGTCATAAACCTCCATCACTCTGAACAGGAACCACATCAGAAGAGCTGCAAACATTCACTGTTCATTACCTGTCTTCAGGTTAAGCTTTGAGTCATTTCAAATCGACCCTGCTTGAAGCTTTAGTCAGGATTCTGAAAGAAAAGGACAAAAGTCTGTCAAGTATGGCAGACAAAAACACAATGAGGTTATTTCAGAGAAAAGAATGTCTAATCTGTTAGAAACAATCACTTGACTTATTTCCAGACTTTTTACTGTCACATATATGCTGCACTGTGCAATAGGAGAAGAAATAAATTGAATTGATTTGGGAATAAAATAAAAAGAATTATAAATGGCAATAATCTGTTTTCAAAAATGTTCACACTTTTCTGAAACAGCGTTTCATTCAGTTCAGTATTTAGTCTCCTTGAGGTCACACCTGCCGGCAGTCATAGTGAAGAGGATGAGCTGCATCACGTTCCTGATCTTTGCTCCTTTGCTTCTGTTGGATCCATGCAGATTTTCTTCCTTCTAAACGGAAATGGCGAAATACACGGAAATAAACGTCACTTATTTAACAAAATGACAAAGGGAAGCAGTGCTTTGCTACTAATTGTCCAAACTAAGAAAACTAGATAGAAAGGTCAAAAGGTCAACCTTTCACAGGTCAGGAAAAAGTTTAATTTAAAGAAGTAGCAAAGGAGAGAGAAGACGCTCAGTTATGCTAGCTTGACTTTGACAGTCTTCACATGTAGATGTGCTGTGGAATTCAGTGAGTTTCAGTTTAGCTAAAAAAAACTGTATAACGTAACTTTCACTACATAAAATTAATTTTTAGTTAAATTTTTTTAATACTCTCTTTAATACTCACTTCTTTGTTTTAGCTAAAACTGCTGAAACAAAATGAACAAAAATCAGGATTATTAGACTAGAAGGTTTTTCCTTGAAGTATTCAGAACACAAAAACAACACAGCTCATCAGCAGAAGAAAGATAATGCCCACAATGAAACACGGTGGTGGCAGAATAATGCTAAGAGCTTAGCTTTCTTCAAATGGAATTTAATGCTTTGTCAAGTTATGAACAGGTTCAAATACAAGTCGGCTTTCGGAAGTCAAAAGATCATCACTTCATGAGAGGAAAATCAAAGTTTTGAAATGGCCTAGCCAAAGCCCAAGTCTGACAGACAATGGACAAGAGTGGTGCTCTCAGTCAGATATTTGGAGATATTTAGTAGATAAATATTACCAGTGGATACAGACAGAAATCTGAATGTTAAAGTTGAATCAAAAGACGCTTCAACAAAAGCTGCCACATCTAATAAACCAGGTTATTGAATCTTGTTCACTTTTGATGAAATTCCTCTAACAGGTAAGTGTCGTTTGTTCAGGATTTATGACAAATTAAGGTTTGAAAAAGATCTAGTCAGTTCTCATTTTATCATCACAACATCCTGACATTTATCAGGTTTTTTTCACTCAGTGACTTGTTTTTTCCACTGGACACAGAGGCTCAGTGGTTTCCACGGCCGAGAGAGAGAGAGAGAGAGAGAGAAACAAAGAGAGAGAGAGAGAGAACCACCAACTTTCTAAAAGGAAGTGAGTTGCATATATAAATTGTCAGAAAGAGACAGTGAGCCTGAACATCATCTGAAGGACTTAACTCTGAGGCACAATGTCAGACTTTGATTTATCTGATGCGCTGGACTGGTGAGGAAAGAAAATTTTCTACACAACTTGTCTGTAAACTGAAGGCTGTGATGTGAAATTTAATGTTGTGGTTGAAGATTTTATTGTTTTTTGTTTGTTTTTTTTAATGGCTGGTAGAGTTTTTGGTCTTGCTGCAGGATATCCATTGATTAGCTTTTTCTTTAGCATTTTGCTATTTTGATTGGTTGGTCACCCACCTGGGGTCTTAATAGTTGGTGTCCACTGGGACCCCGCGTGCTGTTTAAGCTTTTACATGGTGTGGGTGTGTGTGTGTGTGTGTGGTTTGAGAACTGGGGGTCTGACGTGACAACCTCCCACTTGCGGGTTTCGTGATTTTCTGGAGAAAATGGAAATATTCATTTCAAACTGGAGAGTTTGTTGGTTTTGCAGTTCTCATTCTCTGAGCTGAAAGCTGCAGGTAACAAAGTGCAGTGAGAGTATAATCACACCTCATGTACAGTTACCACGGTAACCATGAAGTTCATCAGATGATATTTGACATGCTGCAGTGGTCTAACCACTCTCTAAATGAGTGGACTGTGTTTCATGAGCTGTTCTAATAAAACGCCGTGTTTGCTTTTTTCACTCCAGAATGTTGAAACAAAATCATTTTAAACTCCACAAGTGTTTACAGATTTCCAAATGGTTTTGGTTTTTTTTATCGTATTATTAAAAACCGTTTTCTCATTTATGGTTTTTGATATAGCAAGACCGACCTGAGGTAGAATGCTTGACTAACATTTTTTTATTTTATTTTTCCATCAGCTCACCTGACAACAGACGTCCCCCCAGTGACACAGAGGTCAGATTGATCATTCAGGATAACTATCATACATTGTAGCTTCCTTTCTGGCTGCACTGAGCTATATATTAATGTTTTGATGTATCAGTTTCATTATCTGAAAAAGAAAAACAAACTTGAATCTAAAGGATGACTCATTCTTTAGTGAATTATCTAATCAATGATTGGGGAGGATTTGCATATTAAAAACAGCCTTTGCTTACTTTCTTCATGCTAATGCTACCACTGCATGAAGCTGCTTGAAGGTTTATTGGTCTTTACTCTAACATAGATCGCACAGATCTTTAATAAATGAATAATTAATCATTTATTTTCACCATTTTACTTACTCTATTGCATACCAAAGGCATTTAGCGACATGTCAAACCGTTGCCTTTCAGGAAAGTTGAAGCATTATTCAGTCAGCTGTCAAGTTTTATGAAAAACATAGAACACCCAAAACCCACCCGGCACATTGAAATTCAGTAAAATCCTCAAATTGGCACCAGGTGTACTTTCTTATGAGGCTGATGATGTGCCATCTGAACACTGGACCTGTAAAATAATAGCAAGAGGTGTAGCGACCCACCGTGATGTTGCTTGTGGGTTGTTTTTGCTCCCTCCAGCAGGATGTGGAGGGTGAAGTGAAGCTCAGCGAAGACCTGAACCTGACGGTCACCCGCAACAGGACCACCATGAAGAGAGTAGCCAACCTGGTGCTGGCCGTCAACAAGCTGAGCAAGTCCCTGTCTCTGTGTGGCAGAGACCTCAGCGATGTGGAGCTCTGCGGCGCCATCATGGACTGCGTGGTGGAAGGTTGGTAGTGAAATGCGCCACTGGGGGAATAAAAATAAAGTTCCTGGTAATTTCGGCAAAAATTTGGCCTGGGTTTGGAAGAAAAGCACTAATCCTGAGTTTGCATGTGTCCTTTTCCTGAGATATCTAGTAGGGATGCAATGATTCACTTTTTTCACTTCCGATACCGATATCTAAGGTCTAGTATCGGACAAAGTTAATCTGATACAGAAAAAAAAATGCTGAATTGACTTAAAACGTTTTTGATTTTTTTTATTTTGTTTATTTTGAAACACAGAAATGTGCAGAAATGAAAATTTATTTGGTAACTCTGCACCAATATCGTCACAATCCTGGTCAAGCATCTAAACACAACAAATGTTAATTTGTTCAGTCAGTTTTATTAGGACTAGAACAGCCGATGTAAAATAAATAATGAAGAAACTGAAACTGATCAAATCAGTAGGTTGACCATTTTGGTCAAACATGTAAAAAATAAACCTCAACAAACTTTCTTTCAAATGTCTCAGGAAGTGAAATTATGAATTCTAAATATAATGTAAAATAAGTAATGCAGCAAAACATAGATTTATACTGATTAGATCTGCCCTTACGAATTGGACACATTGTCACAAATATTCTTGTTTTTTCAATATCTGGACTGGTTGAGATATTAATATTGGATTGGTATATCTCTAATATTTAACACTGCATTCATCTAAGCTTTTATGGTCAGTAGGACCATGAAAGCTGGGGGGGAAAAAAATCTGATCTGTGTCAACACTTTTAAAATTTGTCCCAAAAGATTTTTTTTTTTTTTTTGAAAGACAGCAAAATCTCGTCGTCTTTCTCTCCACAGAAACCATTTTCCAGGAAGAATGGACCTCCTCCTCAGGACGAGGGAAGCCACTGTACCGGCGGTGCAGCAGCAGCGCACGCGAGGTCACGGTGAGCGACGAGTACAACAAAGATTTAATCTTGACAACAAGAGAGATGAAGCTGCAGGCCATCACCCTGAGAGCCGGAAACGAGGATCGCAAAGGTAACAGAAGAATGCAGGAAGTAGCGTTTTGGTTTTCACAGATTGATAAACAGTAAAAAAAATCTAAAAAAAAATATGGTAAACATGCTGCATTTACTCCTAGTACTTTAATTATTCCACATTTCCCCAAGTTGCTATTTTCCACCAAAATTCTACACCCATCGTCCCAAAAAGGCAAAGAAAACTTTCTATATTTGCTACTTTCTTCCGACATGAAAATTACAGGGTGATCCCATATCTTTTTGATTCTATTTTTTTTTAAATTTATGTATGAATGTGGGATGATGCTGGAAGTTTACTGTAATATAACCTTCAGCTTGTTTTCCACACTCAGTGAACTTTGAGATGTGCCACTACAGTCCGCTCCCCAGCACAGGGTGTTTGACGGTTCTGCTATCCGTCTCTAAGAACCTGCACATTTCTTGCTCCATGGAAGATGGGAAAGTTTTGCTGAAATTGGAGGTAAACACAAATTCGTACAATAGTCACATTTTTATCCCTGAAAGGATTTTTGGAAACTCTTACTGTAGTTATAGCTTTGATTTTGCTACATTTAAATTTGCACTTTTTTATATATGTTTTTAGAGACTGGTTCACTTTTATGCAATTACTTTTGGCAGATTTCAGTTTATAGTAACATTTTAGGGTAAATAGAATCAACGTTCAACATGTGGACAGTGGTGCTCCTAAAAGGGGATCAGGAGGGGGCCATGGCTCCAGCTTAACATATACTGACTCATAATAATGTCATAGAAAGGCATATAGCGTTATCTTCTTCAAAGAAGACATAAATATAAACCCATATAAATAAGAAATACAAATTAAAAAGAAATAAATAAAGTTATATAAAGTTTTATTTTGCTGTGCTCCCCTAAAATTTTTGTCCACTCCTATAAAAATGTTCTGACATGATTAGGGTTTGATTACTGTAATGCCAATATTAACTTCTTAATAAATAACAGTCATTTATGGTGATTTGTCTTTTGAGAGATTCCTGTCTTGTTTTGTATCAGGAAAAGAAAGTTAGTTTAGTGAAAATAATTTAAAATCTAAATCAGGCAGACGTGTGAATAATTTTGGACTTAGCCGCTCACACACTAAAGAATCAGAGCATTCCCTTTCCTCAACTTGTTTGTTGTTCTTGATTCATCAGCCTGGGGGTAAATAATTACAGAGCTGAACAATATCAATTTGTATAATTACTTCATTCCAGCGTCTCTGTCCTCTGTGTCTGTTAGCAATGCAGCCAGGAGTCTCTGAAGGAGATCAACCAGGATGACGGCTTGGACCGCTTTCTCTTCTTCAAGAACACGCCCCCTGGTGGCTACATGGACAGCTTTGAGTCGGTGAAGTTCCGCGGCTGGTTCATCAGCACTTCCTCTGTGGACGTCGACCACTCGGTGGAGATGTGCCAGGCGGCCATCACCTCCAGGGTCATGTACTTTAAAGTCAATGTGCAGCGGAAGGAATAGAAATTTAAGCTGTTTGTATTTCTTTGCTTCACCACTAGATGGAGCAATAATGTACTTATTTCCTGAGGTTGCGGTAAAGCGCCGTTCTAAGTTTTAAGGTATAAAACAAATATGTCTTGTTTAATGTTCTCTGTTTTGTTTAGTGGGAAGTAATGTAAGAGGATATTCCTAAAAATAATTGATGTAATGCTTTTTTTTCTAGCATTTGGTCTAACGTTATGAATGTGTTATGTTATCTACTTATTGTATGACTATGTTTATCTATTTCATTAAATTTGTAATAATGCAAGAACATTTTCAAGTTTATTTTGGAAATGTGTGTATGTATATAACAATGAATATTAACTTTATGCTATTACTTCAGATAAATTACATGGAGAAGATTTACTATATATATATATATGCAATTTTATATAAAAATACACCTTTTTTTCTTTTTAAATATTTGCATTTAAAATCTTTGTTCTGTCCTATTTCAAGTTTTGTTACACTTATCTTTGTATACTCATATTCAATAAATTAGAACATGCTTTCTGACTAAGCTCATTTGTCAAACTGAAAGTACATTCAAAAATAACTCAAGCATAATTTTTCATTAAGTCATTAAGAAACTGTTTTTATTGTAATATTTTTATTTTTATTTTTATTTATATATTATTGTAATAACTTCTTAAAACAAAGGCATAAACCATCTTTGCCAAGTGTTTATTTTTATTTTTTTTTCTTCCTAAATAATTTTCTTTTAGCAAAAATGACATATTCCATTTTAGCACAGTGACAATATTCATTTAAATGTCATGTTTTTGTTTAGTTTAAGTAGAAAATTGTCATAATAAACACAAACAAGGCCAGGATAACAACAGTCTGTGTGTAATTGATCCATGTAATGTGTTTCATGGAGCGGTAAGTGAACCTTTCAACGGTATCCTAATTTATTGAGTGGGTCTGTATTAGAGAGTACGATGGGCTCGAACTGGAGAAAACAGGATATTTCTGGTGTTGCAGTGACCCCTGGTGGTGACACGTCATCCTGGAACTCTCCAGGTGTGATGGAGGGTTCTAGGATGGTGGTGGCTCTGCTGCACCACCTGAATAGAATAATAAGGTCATTAAGGCTCTGGAGAACTGATCTGCACAAGAAGGAGGTAATGAAGCCGTTTCATTCCAGTGTTTTGTACCTGTGGCACATCTAAAAACTGCAGGACGGCTGGAGGACTGGAGTTTGACCCCCCCTGTCCTAGAATCAGCCAATTAACAACAGCTTTACATTTATTGAACGGTTGGATATTCAGAACAAGAAGGCGGCTTTTTGTTGCCAGCGCCTTGGATTCTCCACTGCAAACACAACAGAGAGCAGAGTTATGGAGCAACTTTAGAAATGCCTTACTGAGCGCATCACTATCAACTTTGATATGGATTTTTATATTTCTTCAGAGAACAGTGAAGAGACACTTCATATGTGCAGTAGTAAGTCATTTATGCAGGTCTTCAACACAAATTTCATTTCAAATTAATGTTTATTTCATTAATACTGTGCTGAAGTAATATCAGTCAATATTCAGTCCACAGTCAGTGATGGTTTGGTACCGGCTCCTCCGCTTGTTCTGGCCCTCTGGGTTTTCTGAAGTCCATGTAGGAGTATCGCATTGTTTATCAGTTGCTACAAAAAATTTCATCATAAGAATTTCGATTTGTCGATGTCTTGATAAATTTCAGTTAATGATGTTAAATAAAACAACAAAACTGATATTATTGGAAATATTATTTTCGATATTTTTTCTCATCAATATCAGTAAATTCAAAAACAATTGAATGCAGTTGCTGATATAAATCACACTTCTTTAGGTGACTGTCCTGTTTGGAACATTTGAACAATATTTGTGTTTGTGGTGCTATGAATGCTGCACCAGGCGACCAGCTGTACAGCTACATGAAGAAGAAGTAATAAATAGTTCCTGCTGTCTCTTTCATCATTGTCATAACAGCAACACAAAATATTGCAACACAATTCTTAAGTCCTTATCACCCACCGCCACGTCCACGGGCAACACAGCCGTCTACAGAGACAATTACATCACTTCCTGCTTCCTTCTGCTGATGGAGAAGCTGATTTAATTTTCCAGGTGAACTTGTTACTGGTCCACGCTGAATTTTGGGTTTCCATAATCTGTAAGAGACAATCATCTACCGACTGTTAGAAGACAGATTTGTAGTGACTGACTGACTGCCGTTGAGTGACCTGGTGACCTCGCTTCAGGATTACTTTCATAAAAGTAGATAAATAATGACTGAATGATCCCTGAATTTTATTTTTTACAAATGACTGTGGTTCCCTCCATGCACTTTGATGATTTCTTCCTCTGCCTCTTCCACAATGTGTTTAACTTAAAGCCCTCTCTCCAAAGAGACAGTGTGCCTTCCTGTCATCCTACTCGTCTCTTCGAGTTGCAATTTTATTCTGCCAAAAAAAATCGGTTTAGTGACTTTGAAGCTTTTGCTGCATTCATCGTCCGTGGAAACCGCTCGACAGCCAGTAATCTCGATTTTGGCGTTCTGCAAATTAAACGTCAACCTGTCCATACGCTTTACAATGGCGGACTTAAAGAATCTCAGCCAATCAGAGGCGGCCTGGAGGACGCTCGGGGTCTCCTTATTGGCGGAGCCTCGGTGGGTCTGCATGGGGACTTCAGGCTGCTACTGAGAGAAACACTGCTGCTCCACATTCACATGGACTGCATGAAGCAGATTATACACAGATGAGCATTTCCTGTTAGAAATGCAAAAGAGTGGAGGACAAAGAAACTCCATCAGATTGTGGGATCCTACATGTCATTTATTCCTTGTACTTCAAATGAATGTCATCTTTAATTCTGAAAGCCTCGTGTTTCACTCTGACTTTCTCAGGAAACAATCGTTAACTTTGCCCCATCTCACTGAAACACACACACAGATTCTCCTTCCTAATGATTGCACCAAGCCATTTTCTTTCATCAAGCGACTGTAAAGACACAAGCACAAAAAAAAAAAAAAAAAAAATCTATTAAACCTTAAAAACGGTCGTCGATTTCAGCAAGTAAGGTTGTATGGAAGTTCGGGATAAAAGATCAAATCCCATCTGAGTCTGACCACACATGTGGAGTCAAAATGAGGGAGACCAGCAGTGAACCTGCTGTCCAGGGTTGCCACTCAGTGTGTGTGTGTGTGTGTGTGTGTGTGTGTCCCTCTGCCATGAACATTCCCAGCACATGGCAACAGGAGCTAAATATAGCCCCAGTAGCGTGGCTTCACAGCAGGATCATGCTTCCTCTGGCTAACGGAGGATCTCTCTCTGCTGTCTCTCTGCTGCCTACAAACATGGTGCGCCTCCCTCTGCTCTCTCATCCACTTTACTCCATCTTTGAAGTTACTCCCATTCTGTCACCTTGGGTGCGTACGATGTGTGACCCTGTGCATCGTAGCTATAACTTAGCTAATGTTTTCCTTAATATAAAATGAGTTTTATTCATTTAATCTAACATTAGCTTTTAAGCTAATTTGGTTTTAAAAGCCAAAACTAGCACACTGACTGACTTAAAGGGCCAGCATTATGTAAAATCGACTTTTTTGAGCTTTACGTAATGTTGTAATGTAATTCCCTCATCGATTGCATAAGTGCAATGTTTCTTCAGAAACTGAAACTCATATATTCCACAGAATCATCACAGTGATTTATTCTAAGTTTTTAGAATAAGTCCCCATGCAGACCCACCGAGGAGTGTTGCCATGATTCTTTCATGCACGTGTGAGAAATAATTTCTTCTCCAGGGCAACCATTCAACTGGTGGTGGACCTAGCACCGCCTTCGAGACAAAGCTCCTCAGAGCTGCAGTTTCCAAGCTTCCGTCTCACAGAGCAGCCCTCCAATCAGCTCCTCAGACTAGCCAGCAGCAATTAGCAAATACCTGGTGGAGCGGTGCAGCTACTGAACTCAGTATATGAGCTACTTCTCAGTGCAACGCTGGTAAAAATGTTAATAGCGGATAAAGTTAATAGAGCTAATAGCAGTACCATGTTCTGATTACTTCCTGAAGAAAAAGCAGGTGTTTTTAAAGAGGAAGAGACCCAAGTCAAATTTCTAAGTCATATTTGTTATACATATATATATATATATATATATATATATATATATATATATATATATATATATAAAATATAAAATAAATAAATAAATGAGACAATATTTGACT
>CAEFZX010012276.1:0-61280 GCA_903066825.1 Alfaro cultratus | reverse complement strand
GTTGTTGTTAGCAGCTGCTGAAAGTAACTAAAAAGTTACTTTTAATGTAACTTAGTTACTTTCCAAATCAAGTAGTCAGTAATCTAACCAAGTTACTTTTTCAAGGAGTAATCAGTAATCTGATTAAAGTTACTTTTTCAAAGTCACTATGCCATCACTGGTTACCTCAAAATGCATGTCTCAGAGATTGGTAAATTCCCCATAAACACACTCTTGAACCCCGTGAAAAGCCTTTCCAGAACAGATGAAATTATGACATTAAACGGTGTGGATTAAAAACTGGACGATACAATTCATAAATGAAGACTTTTGGCAATTTAATGGATCAGGACTTAAGAGGATATTGTTTTTACTGGACTCTAATATGATTTTTTTTATTCTAATCTCAAATGTATTAAAAGAAATAGACTCCACAGTGTTGTAGCTTATTCAACAGAGATCAAAATCGAAATGTTTTCTTAAATCAAAATTTGCCAGGGTTGGAAATTATTTTGTCTTAATAATGAAAACCAGTAAAAGTTTTTTTTTTTAAATATGTAATTGTGACCAAAAAAAAGCACACATTTACATTTAGAAGTAATTGTCCTGAAATCTTCAAGATGAAGGATTCAGTCCAACAACAAGGTGAAGTTCGTGTTTTTTTAAGTGGCCCCAATATAAAAACTAGAGGAAACTTAACAAATGAAGAAGTTTGTGGTCAAAGAAGGACTTTGCGGAAGCAAAATGTAAATGAGATATCAGACTCAATCATTGGTCGGTGTAGACTGATTAGTGAAAAATAGCTTTATTTTGTTATTTAAAAAGAAAACCTCTTTAAACATACAAACATCTTGGAAGACCTGCTACTATTGTTTACGACTGCAGAACAGTCACAGCTGTATGTATGACCAAACAACACAGTGCGTGTATAGTTAATATTGTAATAATAGCCCAGCAAAAAGCTGAAGTAAATCTTTAAGCTGGGAAATCTTTTGAACCCTATTCCATTATTCTACATATTATTACTGTAATGCAGGAATGTATGATGCACTCAAATCTGCATTTGCAAAAAAAAAAAAAAAATTATAAATCTCCTGGAAGGAATCGATTAAATCCGAGAACTAACAGAACGTAACATTTCTGACAAAATGCAGTAAACTGTCAAAGGATGAACAATAATGTAGTAAATGTGAGTTCAAATAATAACAGTGCTATAGACACTTTAAGAGTGCAGTAGTGCAAATATCAAATGCTAACAGAAGGTCGGATCTGTTTGCATTTTATCTTTTACACCTCCTCCCATAGTTTAACCTTTCAGGCCTTAAGTTTCTTGCCTCAAGCAGGAGAGAGCATCACACAATGTTACACCTCATGACAACTGACGATCTTTGAGGGTAGAGCTTTGGTTTGCAGCTTCCTTCTTCAGTCCAGGCCAAGTTCAAATGAGGTCATGATCTCCCGCTGCATGGTCATGTCAATACAAGACATCTATACGAAGAGAAGAACAGTTAAGTTATGTTGTCAACGGCTGCAGCACGGTTTCCCCCAGCAACGGGCTAAACTCGTTGGTAGCGGCGCTAGGCGCAGTCCACCAGATAAACATTAAAAAGTTTAAAACAAAATGTTAAAAGTTGACAAGAAATTTTGGAAATAAATACAACAATAAAGGAAATACTGCAGCAGACTAAATAAAACTAGTCTGTGTGTCGTGTATGTATAACCAAATGCCATCATCTTTTTAAATAGATAACCGTCTTCTAAAGCTCACTGAAGCTTTAGCAAAAAATAGGTAGAAAGAGTCAAAACTTCATAGTTAAACTATGTGTGAGTAGGACCGGAGCAGAACGGCAGCTCAATGCATTGTCAGAGATTTTCAATACAACGGCGATAGTCCGGTTGTGTCTGTCCTTGCAGTGTACTGATTGGACGAAAATGCCCTGAAGTCTAGTGGCTGGTCACTATTAAAATGAACATAACATACAAACTGCATGTCATTTGTGCCAAAATGTGTTTTTTTGTGTTTTATTTTCTTATATTATATACTTCACTGTGTGTTCAGATTCTCAACGCATTTGCACCAAGAAAAAAAAAAAAAAGCAACGGATGCCGCCAATTATGGTTTAGAACGAGGCGTTAATATGCGTCTCAGTTTTGATACTAGCAGCTTTGATATTTGATGCGTACGTTGGTGCAGTTATTCTCCAGATAGAGGCGATGATGCTCTTCGGAAGCACCTGCCAAAGAGATCGATAGCTCACAGATTTCAGTACTGTAAACTGAGCGTATCCTGTCTTTGTGATCACTGTTACTGATATATATATATATATATATATATATATATAAACACTTAAAATAAAGAAACAAATTATGTTTAGCATAGGTCAAATAAAGCCTGGTGGCCCGCCAGGCTTATAAACAGTGGGGGAAACCCTGTGCTGCAGGGAAATGTTCCAGTGTGAGAAACAGAGCAGTGTACTAACAGCCTCCCTCCTGCGACGCTCCTGCTCTTTCCTGCGGGCCAGCTCTCGCTCTTTATCCACAGAAAACTGCTGGCTCTGGGCCTTCGCTTCACTTTGAGACCTCGGCTGCTCCACTCGTTTGGGAGCTTCCAACCTGGCCTCCGCGCAGATGCTCTCCAGCAAATCCGGATCCTCTTTAGTCTTCTCAGGAGGTTGCTCTGTTTTACCCAAAGCTGGAAAGCTGAAGGAGACAAACTGAGTCACAGGAACACGAAGAACAACTAAATTAGCTTAAATGTGGAACAGAGATTGTGTTCTTTGGTGAACACCTGTTCTTCTCAATAGACTCCATCACTCCGTTTTCATCCAATGCTTTCTTCTTTTGGGCTTTCTCCCGTTCTTCCTTTTCTATGGCTGCTTTGCGGAACATCTGGAAGCTCTCTTTAGAGGCCTTGATAGCAGCTGGAGTGACCGACTGCCTCACAAGTTTTGCCCATGACTCTGCATTTTTCAAGAAAATGTCCTGACAAAGAAAAGTGACAAAATTAGTCAGAAGTTTGCTTCAAAGGGGCAGCATTATATGTTATCAGGCACATGTTGCCATTTTACAACACAATCAAGTAACGACATTACCTTTAGTTGTTATAAAAAATATTGTGTATATCAAACATTACTTAGAACAAATGTGACTTCCTAATTTAATGCCTGGAAATAGGGCCAGTCATTTAAAAAAAACACTGCTATTTTTTGAAACTCCAGCTTCAGGAAATGATCCCAACGTGGCTCCTCTATTAACCGTTTAACGTTTTTCCAGCATTACACTCAGAAATATCTTATATAATAAGCTCAGCATAAGCACAGTTCCACCAGGTGTTTGCCAATTGTTGTTGGCTAGTCTGAAGGAGCCGAGTGGGTTACGAATAGTTTCATCTGTTCTGGTTAGGGTTTTTCCCAACCTTTTTGGGAATCTGGCATTTGTCCTCTTCAGTAGATTTACTCGTGGTCTGGCTGAGTTGTAGCTCGCTCCCCTGACCATCAGGAAAATCTTCAGGATCCCGGAAATCAGTCAAATAAACTTCCAGAAGAAAAAAAGAAAAAAGGTTTTATAAATATGTCACTAAACTGACAATAGTGACATCAGATCATGTGTTTTTAAGGAACTTACTGTCACCAATTTCTTCTTTGAAGAGCAGTGGACTGTCAGTGAGAGGAGACAGCACTGCACCCTGGTAGAGGAGACATTTAGGTTTGACACAGAAACATCCTGATGTTGGACACACAGGCTGCTCTATGGAGAAACTATTCTGTTCTTCACAGTTAAAGCACATTGCAAACATTATTATAATTATAATGCAAATTTTACAGTTGAAACAAAAAGTTTGAATACACCGAATAAAGACATAATTTTTCCCCCACTTCAATGATAGGGAAGATTAAAGTTTTTATTTTAGGTCAGTCAGAATGACAAATTTTTTTCCTATTTGCTAAATGTCACAATTATGAAAGAAAGAACATGTTAGATTTATTTATCAATGTCTTAAAAAAAACAAAAAACTAAAAGTTTCCATACAGAATGATTACTGTCTCTTTAAACAATGAAGGAAAGGCCAGATGATGAGGATGATGATGATGTCATGGCTTTGGAAAGGTCTGATAGGTTAAAAAACAAATTTGATTTAACTGGATAAATCTCTGACATATCTTCTCAGTATTGTGGCGTTGAGCAAACGGAAATCATTTTGGCAGTTCTAACCTAAAACAAAAAAAGTTTGGCCCGGTTCCACTTCAGACAGTGAGACTTTATTCAGTGTAAAACCAGTATATGTCTGGTTTTAACTGTAATGATAGGCCTGGTTCCAAAGTTTATTCCAATTCCAAATGGACTTCAGAAACGTCAGAAATTATTTAGAAATAAAACAAAAGGCTTTGTAAGAACCTGGCACTGCTAAGTTCTTCCATTTTGTGAAGAGTACCTCAAATCTGGCAGCAGCCCAGTCTGGCAGTGCTCCAGGAGAGGCCATGGGGGATAAGAGCGCAGACAAATCTGCCAACAATAAATTACACCATGTTGAACACCTTTAATAAAATGTTTACTTGAACGTACAAGAGATAGATCAGGCCTCAAGCTAGAGCTGACAAATCAGGTAATTCCTCCTCCTAAAAGCTCGGGGAGCCACAAATTTACCTTGCGGGGACATGGGCAGCTCGTCGTAGAAGTGGCCTGGGATTTGCGGTGTTTGGTCGTTTTTAGTTTCTAGAAGCGTGGACTTGATGGGGTGTGAGGGATGACGGGTTTTGATCGAGGCCTTCGCCGACTGTCTGATCTCCGATACCCGCTTATTGCTGAGATTGTGGGTCACCTTTAATTGGAGGATAAACATTCATCACTACTACAATATGCAAGTTGTAATCCTAAGATGAAAACATGTGCTTCTACCTTTTGGTGAACTTTTTGACAGGGATCCTTAGACATTTTCTTCAGTTTTGGCACTGTAAAAAAAACACAAAACAAAACAAAAGAAAAAAAAACACACAAATCAAGCTTTTCAATCTGCTAGGCTAAACATCCAATTATTTGTTCTTAATGTTCCATCTTTATTCAACCAGAAAGTTCCAATAAAATCACAAATCTGCTTAACAAGAAACATGGCAAAGAAAATCAAATGTCAAACAAATAAACATTTGACAAGCAAAACTATGCAGCTGATCGACATTTCAAAAGCTTCAATAATACACAAACTGACCTCAAGTCCGTACAGCAGTGCATAAAGGCCTTTGTAGATAAAAAAAACAAAACAAAACAAAACAAAAAAAAAAGAGTAAAATTCCAAGAAAAAACACTAACATTTTTTGATTAATCTCACTAAGAAAGAAAAAAATGTGGAAATCGCTGAGATTTTTTTTGGTGGAAACTTACTCCCGCTTTGTGTGTGTGTTTGTTTTCCAATCTACAATGGCCCAAATATGCCATCGTAAAGCCTTGATGTGGTTTCAGAGCAGGAGCAAAGCAGAAGTTTTAAACTTCAATCTCCTCCTTCAATCACAAAAAGGAATGTCAGATCTCTTGGCAGTAAGACAGCCACAAAGAGCCAATAAACACTCAGCCATGCTCCCCAACGACAGATGATCTATTCCGTGACATGCTAATCTGAAAGATCTCTGCAGCTCAGATACTGAACAGTCTGTATATTAGCAGCTCACCACTGTTTTTACTGTGTAAGCAACTACAGAAACACTGGACTCAGTCAACAAGCCTCACAATAAACCTAAAGGAAGCCAAATTAACATGACATTCATGACAAGGTTTTTATGGAAAACCTTCTTATCCAAACTGGATGAGCTTCACCAATTCCTGCATGTTTTCAGCAGTACATTGGATCACAGTGTTAATCTTCAGGGATTACAGGAGTAACTCAACTTTTGCCACTTTGCTTTTGTTTTTTTCAAATAAAACAGCAAACACAATCGGTTGTTCAAGACTTTTATAGGCGACTTACAGTAGGGAAAACATGTGTCTGATACACTCATTTTTCAGGTTTTTCCCTGTTACTAAGAATGTGAGAGACAGAATCTAAAACCATTAAAAATAATCCAAAAAAAGTCATTTTGTGAGATGTTTAAATAATTACTGCATTATTTATGCAGTTTATTTATGCACCTACCAACCAGCATGGGAGAAGGTCACGAGGTCAGATGAGACCAAAATAAAACTTTGTGGGATGAACTCCACCAAGAACACCATGGTAACCATGAAGCACAGTGGTGGAAGCATCATGCTTGGGTGTGCTTCTCTGCAGAAGGGACAGGAGGACTGCACCGTATTGAGGGGAGGATGGGTGAGGTCATGTATCGCCATGACCTGAATCCAACAGCAAAACTTTGGACGGAGCTGAAACTTTGTGTTGCCTAGCGACAGTCCAGAAACCTGAACGTTCTAGATAAGAGCCAAAATCCCTGCTGCAGGGTTTGACAACCTGGTAAAGAAGCACTGGAATAGTTGGAATTAAACAAGTTTCTGTTATGTATATTATGTTATATTTTGTAAAATATGGTAATTATTTTATGCAATAAAATGCTAATTATGCAATGTGTATCATTTCTCTTTTCGAGTCCGTCCCTCACAGTCAAGGTGTGACTATTATGAAAATTACAAACCTGTCCAGGTTTTGAGAATTATATATGTAAAATACCTTTTCCACACCAATGTATAACTTGCAAATTGCTGTGGGCAAACCATGTGCATTACTCCCAGCTTGTGGTAGAATTGCATTATTGCAAGTACCAAAAACTTCAATGAAAAGCTTTTGATAAGTCATATACTTTCACTATCCAACAACAAAAAGGTTCATCACTAACTTACAGCTGACTAAATATATCATCCATAGACTTAAAAAAAACTGCCTCATAAAATTTTTTTATCTGAGTGACACCAAATAAATAATAGAAAAAAGATAAAATGGACTTCAATTTTTATTTATTTTTTTAACAATAAAAGGAATGAGAATGTGGATTAGATGCCAGATAAAATAAATGTTCTTCTGGTGTGAACAAATTTATCTGAAGATGTGATCTTATTTGAGTGTGAGGTAAATAAAAAAAAATTGAAGTGTTTCACAAAAAGGTATACTAAAAAAGGAAATTAAAAAAATGGGAATGAAAATGATTTTCCAAACTTCTTGTGGGTGTAAGCAAACTGAAAACAGTTTAACATTTGTGTGAATCTCAGGTGAACCAACCAAAAGTAGAGAACAAAGTGAGAAGCCAACCTGATTCAGAGTCACTGGAGCTGGAGCTACTGTCACTGCTGCTGCCAGAGCTGAACGAGGAGCTGCTGCTTTTGCTGAAAGGCGACTGGCGGCTGTTAGCGGAGACTTCAACTTAAACAGTTCACGAAAACAAAGCAACAACAAAAAACGTTTTAAAATCTCAGTGCCTCAAACTAGGAAGCAGATTCCTGAAACGTGTTGACTCGATCCTACCCAGTGGTTTCTGTTTCATCAACATGTTCTTTTTGTTGCTCATAATTGATCTCTTTCCACCCTCCTTTGTTTTTTCATTCTTCAGTCCTCCTTTGGGGATCAACAACTTTTTTTCTAATGCAGAAAACACAAAGACACCTTAAACAGTCATTCAACTGGAGAATAGCATGAAAAACAGACTGGAGGAGTAAAGCTTGATCAGTGGAGAAGGTGAGGTATTCTTACTGTTTCTGCTGCTGTTGCATTTACTGAGACTGGCAGCAACAAACTGCTGCAAGGCTCTGAGAGTGGAAGCTTTGAGCTTTTCAAAGTCCACTTCCACCTCCCCAGATTCAGCCGTTTCCAAACACGTCTCCCTGCTCTTGATGAGGTTCAGCATCTCGATCAGTTTTTTACTGGGTAGCTTGTCGATGTCTGCCTTTAGCTGCGTCTTCTCCTGGTTACTCAGTGGAACTGAAACGACCTCGCTGCACTTTGTTGGGACTCCGGGATTGTGGGGTTTAACTCCATGCCTGAAAACGCAAAAAAACAAAACAATTACAGTTTATCTTGGGCTAATGCTAGCGGTAGGGTTCAAAAACCAAACTCCATTTTTGTGTCACTTACAGAGAGGTGCTTTTGCATTTCGAAATCATTTGCACTATAGTGTTGTATTTTGCAGAAACGTTCTTCAGTCGAGAAAGGCCCTTCTCGTTGGCTCGTTTTTCCTTTTTTAGCTTCTCTTTCTTCTTCGGCTTCAGAGGCTCTTTGGTGAGCCGCTTCAGCTGATCGCTGACTGCTTTCAACTGCCGAAATAACCAGAAGATTAGGAAAATTAGGGGAAAATATTTTGCAGTTGTGCTTGTGTGATGCCAACCTTCTCTTCCAGATGAGCCAGCTGCATGGCTACCTCATCTGACGACCTCTCTGACTCAGAGGAGTTGTTGCTTAGAGAACTCTCAGAGGATGAGGGACTTCCGACTCTGTTCGACTGACGGTTTTCGGCACATTGCAGAGAGACAGAACACCCTTCTGGTTTTTGGGGAATGTTCATGTAGCGGGCTTCAAAAACCTCCTGTTGAAACAAGGAAAAAAAAGTTTGGGGGAATGTGTTTGTCTGATCATCTCTTTTTGGTAAAGTTTCTTGGGATTAAATTGTATACTTTCGGAAAGCGTCTTTATGTCCCTTCAAACTGGCTCAATCATACTTACATTAGGGTTTAAATCTGCTGGTCTCACCCTAAACTAGACAGGAAGAGCAGCATACCTGCAGTTTTTTGGCCATGTAGACAACATCATGTGACGGAGGATTGTATCTGTAGCAGTTTGAGAACATTAGTCGCACATCAGCAGCAAATTCCTTGGCGTCTCCGTATTCCTGCTGGTCCATTTTTTTCTAGAGATTAAAACTTGCGTCAGAACAAACTGGATTTTGGAACGCTTAAAATATTCTGATGTCTCTGTAGCTTTACCTTGATGGTGCTCAGGTCCATTGGCTGCTTGATGATGTCATGGTAATCGTGGAGCCCCAAAGCCACTGCGTCCACAGGCGTGTAAAAGGGCCAGGCATAGGCGTAGTGCCTCTTGGACAGCATCTCTTTCAGGATGTTGTTGCAGTACCTGAGCTGCTCTGGCATTCTGACCCTTTTGTCCTCAAAAGCAGGCAAGTCCTTCTTCGGGGGCTTGATGGGCCGTCCATTGCTTGTTCTGAAGAACAACGTGCAAGGCACTGAAGGTTCCTCATCAGGGGAGACCTCACTGTTTGTGAAGACGGAGGTGGCGGATGTTGCTGAGTCGGCTTTCCGCTTCAAGGTTTTTTTAATCTGAATATTTAGATGGGAGGGGAAAGAGATAAACTCTGTGTATCATTCACTGGAGCATGCAGACACATTCAGGATACAAGCCACATGAACAAATCAAATCTTACTGTTGTGTGTGTTTTTGCAGCAAGTCGGTTGGGTGGGTTGATCTGAGCCACATCGGGAGGAATGACCGTCACCATCTGCTGGAGAACAACGTCTGATATTCCAGACTTCTGCTTCACTGCATCTGCTTCAGGTGGGGATTAAAAACACTTGCATGGGCTGGGAAGAACTTTACATGTTAGACAGGTCACTGCAGTTACTGGAAGAGTCTGCTATGGGATAAAAACAGTACTTTATTTTATGGCTGAAATGATTAATCGGAACAACTCGGATGTGACAAAATAATCAACTAATTTCTGTATCCTGCGTTAACTGCAGGATACAGAGTAAAAAAAAAAGGCAATTTTTTGGAAAGAACAACGCAGTGAGAGTAGTAATTAAACATGTAAATATATAAAAGTCTAGACATTTTGCATCCAAGTTAAGTCTGTTCTACCTAGGACTCTAAAGTGGTATAGTTTCAGCTACAAAATGTCAGTTCAAACTTAACCTATAGTAAGAAAACTAACATTTTAGTTCAAAGTAAAAAAAAAAAAAAAACATCTAAAGCTGCAAATTTTATTTAAAATTTTTTTTTTAATAAAAAAAAACAAAACACTTTTCAGCAAATGTTCAGATAACATTTGCTGAAAGTGTCACTTTGTTATAACAGTAACGACACAATGATCTGTGAAAAAATAAAAAAAATAAGTGGAGCTCCTCTGCCTTAGCCCATTGCAAAACAACCAATTAGAGCCAGGAGGAGGGTCTTAGTGCTGTCAATCATGCTTGTGTGCATTGTTGAGAATAAATAATTCTGTGTTTTCCTTCCATTTCTTTTAGCTAGTTGCAAAGCTAAAGGAAATGACATGTTAGGAAACACCCTCAAAGCCAGGGTTAAAGGATATAACACACTAGGGAACGCCATTTTTAGGGCGTAGCTTAGATAGAGGCTAACAAAGAGAATGGAAAACCTTTGCTTGATGCCATTTTGTCCTGCTAACTCCTAAAGGTAGCATGAGAAATGGACCAGGTGTATTTTGGTATTAATAAATGGAATTCATGAATTCAACTCACTGACTCTTCTTCAACCTCATACAACAAGAACTTAGCATAGAGAACAGATAAATTCACCACAGCACCTTCTTTCTTTTTTAAGCTGTGGATGCCTCCTTTGGTACAAATGATCAAGTGTTCATTAAAGGGGAGCTGTTACTGCAATAGGCAATATTAGGCAATAAAGCATTTCATTTAAAAAAGGAATTTAATTATTTGTTTTTATCTTTAAATGCATTTCGAATTTAGTATAAAAAAAACTTAAATGAAAAATCTGCAACATTTGACAATTTCTTTTATCTGATTAATCAGAATAATCGATTAAAAAAATAATCATTGGTTGCAGCATTGTTTGTTTATTTTTATTTTTGTATAAATGTGCAAACTAAAATAAGAAAAAAAGAAATCCACATGAAATATCCAATTTCTGAGTCACCTGTGTTGTTTTTCTTCACTTTCAGTGGTTCAAGCGCAGAGACTGTAGTGACCACCTCCTCCTTTTGCATTTGTGACAATTTCTGCAAAAAGGCCTTTTCCAAGGTTTGGGCCATAAAAACAATATCATCTCCAGGCTGTGGAACGAAAAGAAAGAAAGAAAGGAGGAAGGGTTACTGACTTTAGCCACTTCTATTTAAACAAACATCAAGTGACCAGGATTCTACATTTGTTTACATGCAGTTGAGCAAGAAACTACTTTAGATTTAAAGATAACCAAAAAGAAAAGAAGAATGGTTTCTGACAGGAAATGACAGGCATCTCCCAGGAGGGTAAATGTCCCTGGAGTGCCATTTCTGAAGATGTGAAGACATCTGAAATAAATGAAGACAACTTTAATAGCAGACCAACCTCCATCTCCTGCATGTTGAAAATAATTTATCACTTTCTAAGCAAGCAGAGGGAAAGCCTTTATCTGCATTACAGCAAATCAAATACTTCGTACAGCGGATAACGAGCCATCGAACCATTCATTTTATTGAAGTTTTTGAGGCTGGGAGGCCTTGTTACCATTCCATTAATCTCCATCTAGCTGGCCAACTCCAAAAGAGCAATATTGATTCCAGTCAGAACAGACATGTTAGATTCAGCTAAGGCGAAGGAAAACAAACATAGCAGTGTGTCGTATTGCATCGTGTTCTCACCTTGTTGTACATGTAGCAGTTGGTGAACATGGCGTTGAAGTCTTTTACACACTCACTTGCTTCCCAGTAATATCGGTTCTCTAGTCGCTTCTTGATGGTGCTCAGGTCCATAGGATATGTAATAATTTTATAATAATCCTAAAAACATACATAAAAATAGCCCACAATTGAATAAAGTTTTGGTTTTTAACCGAAGACAAGTGGATTACAGTAACGACATAAAGCCATTCAAACCCCCCAATGTCACAATACAACCAGAATACTGACAGGACTTCATGGAGATTTTGGGTGACAGACCAACACAAGTAGCACAGATTTGAAGTTAAACAAAAAAAATAACATTTGCTTTTAATGTTTTTTTTTTCACTACAATAATAATAATTTTAAAAAACATCTGGGAAGAGACATAAATTTACATCTAGCTCTCTTTACTCCGACACCCTTAAATAGAATTCCTTAAATGAATGGGGAAGTTAAAGTCCAGACCTAAAGCAGATTATGAATATGGGCTTACATGAACAGCTGCAGTGAGATTAAATTACACACAAGCTAAAATCTATTTACCGATTCATTCACTCCTGAAGATACTTTGTTGCACTGGACTTTCTTCAAATGGATCAATTGAAAAGAACCTGAATACACCCTAGTTCACCGATTTATTCTTTTTGGTCAATTTCCTCATACTTTATAAATATTGTGTTCATCCATGATAAATCCTAAAATAAAGTTTGTGCTTGTAAAAAAAGAAAACATATGAAACGTTTAATGAGTTTGAGTTCTTCCACAAGGTGCTGCACCAGTCAAACACTGACTGACAACTGAAGCACTTACTGGAAGACACAGCGTTACAGCATCGACTGGCTCGCGAAATGGCCATGAATACTGATGTTTCCAGAGCGTTTTCATCACCACCTTCTCCAGATACAGCAGATGATTGGTCAGGCGCCCGGGCCTCCTGGGATTTGCGACCTCTGGTGGAGGCGGGTTCCCGCTCACGGAGGGGCAGGCTTTCACATCAGCCATCCTGTTTAAAAGCATTGATGGGACGAGGGAGCCTGGAGAACGCTCTGCTGCAACAGAGAGCTCATCACACACCTGCCTGATGAACAAACAAACCTAGTGGTGAGTGCATCAGTCACAAGTAAAATATGAAAGTGAACACACACCAGAAACTGGCATTTTCTACATTTTTCATAAAGAAAAAAAAAAAATCTGATCAAAAACACCCTAAAGAGGAACACCAATAAATTCAAGATTTCTTAAAACAAACACAACATAAAACAAAAAACAGGAATGCCAATAAATTAAATATTTAAGAAAAAACTAAAACGTTTTGACCTACATAACTAAAGTTAAAAATTTGGGGGATTATTAGTCACAGAGAAAATCAGAACTTAAAGAAAACTACCAGAATTCTGGTATTAAGTAGTAACTGTTTCTTAGAGACGCAATTAAAATTGCATGCATTTCTGTTAAATAATAGAGTCACACATTTATGAAATAGGCCAGGATAGAGTTGTTATACATCAGTATGAAAATAAATAACCTGCATTCTGAAATGTTAAGGACGCAGCTTAGAAATAGAAAAGAAGGCATGATTTATTCACTGAAACCTGATGGCGCCACCTACTGTACATATCTAAATTTAAAATAATGTAGGAGGTTGCTTCAGCAGAGGTAGATGGCTCACTTTCTACCAAAACGTCATGTTTACATCCATGTTTCAATCACTACTTATGACAGTTTATTCATTGAATGTTTTATGAGATACAATTGATAAGTGAATAATTCAAAACATCAAAAACACAAATTGTCAATGAGATCTTACCAATGTAGATGACATCTGCAACATGATACCTAACCTATTAAGATTAAATGGCTAATTCAATACTGATTACAACTAAACCAAGATTTCAAACAGCTCACCTGGTTAAAGTGATTTCTGTAAAAGGAATTCAGCAATGTTTAATGGCTACAGTAGCACAAATATAGATTGTGTCGCTGTGCTATGAAACCATGAAGATGCATAATTCTGTGCACTCAGTATTGTTCAATAGTTTTTTATTTTTCAGTGTTCAACAGTTGAAGGTATTATTTAGTTATCTAATGTGTTAGTCCCATGTCCGGCTGCTACACTGACCTCATTTCCAGAATCTGACTGAAAAGTTGCTATGCAAGGAATGCAATTTAAAAAAAACAAAACAAACAAACTGAAAAAGGGTCACCAAGTAAAGCAATACAAAAATGTACAAAATGCATGGTCTAATTGTGCATAAAAACTGGTTATTTTGAACATATGTAAAGTTTTAATGTCCTTCATGGTAAGTAATTTGCAGGTCAAATAAATATAAGTTAATGTCTCCAATTAAGACACTACACTTTCAGTAAGTCAAGTTAGAGAAATATTTTTATTCCTGATAATTCTTAGTCTAAGGTTTACATGAAATCAAAGTAAGAACACATTATTAAAGAATTAAGTGAAAACTGGGCCTGGACAACACACATAAAGGTGAAGATAACACATTATAAAAGGAAGGACTTCTGCTTTCAGAGATGACTCTGTTCAAGTGAAGGACAATACAGAAAAATATTTTCCACCTTTTAATGGCCAATCACAGGAGCTTGTTCAGTGAAAGACCCTGTCGGCAAACGTGCAGAGTACGCATCACAGAAAATAATACCTACCCAAAGTCATTAAACTGTGCACAACATCATCCCAAATAAATTTGAATATTTTTTTTAAAAAGCTATACATTCTCTCAGTCATTTGAGAAATTTAATAAAACTTAAATTTAACATGGATTTATTCAATATGGTGAAATATTTCAAGCCTTTATTTTTATAGTTGTCATGATTATGGCTTAGAGATAATAGAAGCACAAAGTTCAGTGTTTCAGAAATTAGAACATAATTAAGGAATAAAATAAAATGCATCTATATGCAATGTTCAATTCTTTGCACTAAAAGTTTGGTCTGGCCTCCTTTTGCAAGAACTACTGCATTGATACAGCATGGCATGGAGGACATCAGCATTCAGGTCATCTACCGTGTTGGGTCTGATGTCTCATCAGCCCACACATTCTCAATAGGATTTTGCTTGACAAACTTCTCAAAGCTGCAGTTATCCCTGTTACTGGTGCACCTTTTCCTTCCACTGAACTTTCTAGCTTGAATACAACCCTAGAACAAGCAACTTTTTTAGCATTGACCTTTTGTTGCTCGCCCTCATTGTGGAGGGTCTAAAAGACTGGCTTATTGTACATGATTGTGTAGTCTACCAACACAAACACAGCTCAGGAAACCTTTCAGGTGTTTTCAGTTAATTAGATGACTAAGATGGGAGACCACAAGTTTCCAATATGTAACATTTTCATAACATTTTATTTTTGTGATCCACTCAATTTTGGATTTCCATAACCAGTCATAATCATCAAATTTACAGAAAACAAAAAGAAAAAAAAGTCTTGACTTGTTTCATTCTGAGTAGTTAATATTCCAAGTTGTAAAAATCAAGTGACAAAAAATATTTAAGTTTCAATCAACCAAGCAATCCTATTTATTCAGACACAAATATGGTTCATACAAAAAACAAAAACAGAATAAAAATAAAATAATCATTCACAGTGATTCCACAAACTAGAGAACAACCTGACTGAGCTTTGAACAAGATTGGTCAAAGTGTGAATAATGCCGTTTATTACGTAGTGTAGGCATGTTAACCTACACATACCTCAGTGGATAATGTTTCAAAGCACAGCAGCACAAGTTGGTTCACTGGCATTTACAAACATATCATGGCAAACATTTGTCATGAATTCAAATATTTTGAGCTGAACCTGTAACTACTTATCAGAACCAATAAGGAAATAGACCAACACTTGCGTTAATGTCATGTTTTGCTACTATACTTTTATTCATCGATTGGAGTATCCTTCTAACATATGCATTCTTTAGACATAGAGTAAGAATATAATAAAAAATATTGATTAGTTTCTCGAGTTATTAAACTCAGAACAATAATAATAATTTCTTCTGGGGGGAAAAAAACAAACAAACAAACAAACAAAAAAACAGGGGGCAGCTAGAGAACCATTAACTGCAAACAATTTTGGGGGATGTTGCCTTTAATTAGCAAGTGAGTACAACCCTATGCCGTGTCAGACGGTACAAAATGGAGGACGTTACACTGCTACCAAGTTCTCTGAACATTTCCAGCTGTTGGCTCCAGGTCAATTCGCTTCAACTTTGTTACCGCCAGCTAGCGTTGCAACTAACGTTAGTAGCCAGGGCCGTGAACGTGATTACAGTTCGGTTTCTGGAAATAACTCAACAGTACATTTTCTACTAAAAACTCCAGCATAACTCTGATTTAGGAACCCATTGAATGTCTAAAGCAAGGGCAACGTATTGGCTTAAAACCCCTTCATGACATTATTTTGCCTTTTAAAGTAATCGTAACGAAGAAAAGGCAAGTTTTACCGAAACTTGTTCACGCCAACACCTAGCATCGCTAAAGTTTTGCTAGCGTCCTCACTTTCCTACAAAGACCGGTTTAACTAAAAGTTTATTTTAAACAAACTCGCTTGCACATAGGTCTTTTTCTTGTTGATGAAATAATAACCGCCATACCAATAGGCGCTTTCGCACATGAAATATTCAATTTAGTCTTCCATTAGCAAGCTACATACCTAAATAACCTCCGAAATCTGTCGGTCTCCTGAGTTCAGCTCTTCAGTCACAGGCGTCTCTATAGCAACCATCTCACATTTATAGCCCTCTACAGCCTCTACAACTGATTGGTCTTTGCGTTATAGCTAGCACGCGCCATATTGTTTTCAACATAATTAAATAACGAGTTTAAGAAGGTTATGGGGAAAAAAAACAACCTAAATAGTAATGTTTAGGAGGAGATAACAAAATGGCATCTTCCTGTCACTACAGGAGACTAATGACTCTGAACAACTGGACATAGTGAGCGCTGAAGCTCACTTAGGCAGAAGCTCGGTGAGTTTAAATGCCGAGCAGCTCAGGTAGCGCGCGGCCTTAAGCCGAAATAGCTCGCGCATGAGAAAGCTGGTAGGCAAGGTAGCTTCAGCAAAACAAGAAAAAAAAATCTCTAAGATATAAAATGTGAAATCTAACACACCATATTTGTAATGACAAATTAGCCCCAGATTAACATTAGCTGCCCTGTTTCCTGCCCTTTCCATAAGGGGTATTGACTCGTAAGACAACAATAGCCACATAAGCTAATCATTTGTATACAAATCAACCCTTCAGCATTAGGATCTTCATTACTTAAAATAGTCTAGATTGCGAACGATATGGGGACAAATGACTTCTACCAAGTCCACTGGAAGTGGATAGAGGATTGCTTCCTGTGTGAATCGACCATGCTTTACATGTCCAAGTTTGTTGTGCAAGAACAGAAGACAGCGTCTTGCGATTTCATTCAAAGTTTAATTCCACATGTAGCTATTTGGGATTGGAAAGCATTTTTATTATTAATCCTAGAGGCTGTTTTATAAAAGTAAACTCATTCAGGATAAAATAAGAAATCTGAGTTTGAGCAAGTCGCCCAGAACTGGCTGGTTTAATCTCTTTCATGAATGTCCTACCAAGCTGCAGAGGAACATCCTAATCAAGCCAGGTTTAAGCAATCCGGCTAAGTGCAGACTTTTGGTTCCTTTCAAAACACCAGTAAATCAATCACAGATCAATTGATTCTGACACAGGAAACGGTTTCTAAGCTTTTGAAGCCCATATGTGAGAAGGGAAACAAGGTAGCAATTCAGTAAGGGTTTATATGTTAACTTCTATATTAACATATACAGAAGTTGCAACCTAAAAAGTCAAGTTCACAACCAAGAGTTATTAAATAATGCCAATTAATGCCTAAGCAAATTAAGTCCTTTAAGCAACTAATAACAAAACTGGATTATTGTGAACCTTTGTCATTCCAAATAAAAGTTTATTTAGTTATATACAAAGCTTGAGTACAGTAGTGGTTCCTGAAGCTGGTCCTCAGGCCTACTGCTAAGTTAAATGCTTCCCTTCTCCCAAGCAGCTGATTCAAATGATTGCATTACCTTCTCAACATGCCATTAACTCATGGAGAACCGTGTTAATTACCCACTCATCCAAACCACGTGTTGGGCAGCAGGTAAACCCAAGAGAACAAAAAAATAAATGACTAACTAAATAAAGAACATGCAGGACAGCGAAGCCCTGACAATCATATGAACCTCTGCTTGTTGTGGATGTACATTCATTGAAATCTGCTGCAATTATCATCGCTTGAAAGAACAATGCCAATGACACACCCACACACACACACACACACACACACACACACAAAATAGGTCTTTGATGATGGCACCTGTTAGTTAATATAAGGCAGCAAGCAACTATTCAGAAAAATGGGCAAGTATAACAATTTGCACAAGTTTTACAAGGACTAAATTAGGATAGCTGAATAATTGGATTAGAGCTTCCCCAAACTGGTGGTTTTAGGTGGTTTTCCTCATCTGGAGCCAGAAATTCCACCAAAGTCACAAAAACTGATAAAATTGTACAATCAACTTCAACTTATTCCCCATATAGGTTGCTATGCAAGCTATTTAATCATGACATATGCAGATTTTCTCCTGAATTTTTTGAAAGTCATTGAATCTTTTCTCTTTTTTAACTGCATGAAGCAAAACAGTATCAGACAGACTGAAAAATCTAGCCACATTTTCCAGTTTTGCAAAACATGTATTTTGGCATGTTTATGTTGGTGAATTGTGTAATTAATAGCATAATTTGTGTAGGACAATAGCACACTTTTTTATATTGCTTCTGCATAATGATCCAAAAACAGCCTGCAGGCATTGATCGTTTATATTTTTTGACCACAAGATGGAGCCAGAAGCAAAAATATGTCATTAGATGTGACTTTCCGTGCAGTGGGATGTCATATGTGGTCATGATCTTTTCCACTGCCAATTCATAACACAAATATTTTGTGTTTATTTGAAAAATTTTCTTTGTAAAATGACGTGTTGGCTCTCCATTATATTGCAAAAATTCATGACAACTCACAATTTTGGTAGATGGAAACAGCAATGATACATAGTGGGAGACGGATACATTTAACTTTAAAGCATTATCTTTTTTTTTTAACTCCTGCAAACCAGGACCAGATTTGGGGCTGTTCGGAAAGGGAAAGTGTAACAGTGGCACGCAGAACAGATTTTGGAATCCTGGCAGTACATATGGCCACATTTGTGTGTGTTGCGTGTGTGTGTGTGTGTTTGGCTGACAATAACAGGAAGCTTGTTCAGATGGGAGGAGGTCATAAAGGAAGGCTCAGCCCCCTGATGTTCCAGAAGTGAGGGGTAGCACTGGCTATTTTAAAAATGGATGAACTAATACTCCTCTGTAAACAAGTAGACATGGCCTGGAAACATGAACAACTGTCAGTTATTCTAAATCGCCCAATATTGTTTCATTTGATTGTGTTCTTGATTATAAATAAATGATGCAGTGTTATATCTAAGACTAAATCAGTTTCACAGTGGGTACTTTGCAGTCACTTTGCAAAGGACTGTCTTTTTGAAAACTGTGAAACTGTGATGACCTGTGGAAGGCTGTACAATATACAATACACATGCTGTACATAGCAAATTGTAATCCTCAGAGGTGGAACTGTTTACCAGGGATTGTTTCACCCGCAGGATCATATAAAGGCGGACACGCTGTACACTTGAAACCAGAAAGAATCAGGATGAAGAGAGGCTCAGAGCCAAATAGAAAAAGATGTAGAAAGCACTTTTTAGATTACTGATAGGGAGAGTCTATTTCCTAATTGGGTGTCTTTTGAAGGCAATTTTTTGGAGGGGGATTTTAGATAGGGGTGTTGGAGCAAACTGGAAAAATCCAACTTGTGAAATTTGAATTTATAATACTAATCATAATAACGCATTGTATTTGCATAACACTTTTCTAAATACTCACAAACTTTACAGGAATCAAGCAAAACTACTAACACAACACTAAGCACGTCAAACAAAAGCATATAAGAACACTTAAATACATAGCACCTTAAAAAAGTAAATAAATAATAATAAAACAGAATAATACTTAGAATTTATTGAAAGAACTCTTTAAAAAAATCTATTGAACCCTGCATCATCTTCTTTCTGAGTCGCTGTTATGCACTTACCTTGTATTGTTCTGCGAAATAAACTCTGAACAAAACTCAGTGAGGCTCTAATGTAACAAAAAGTGAACAAGGTCAAGACAGTGAATGCATTCTCAAGGCATGGTGTCATGCTTCCATTATGTGAAAACGTCAGGATGTCGATGGGGAAATGTTGAGGTAGTGCAGTGGATTGCTCCTGGTTATTGGACCTTAAATCATCATTTCTTTTTTCAGGAATCTGAAAGTTATGCACATATTTGGCTCCAGAGTTGACTTTGTCAGGAGGAGAGCTGACAATAACAACGGGATCAACGGCTTACATGCAGGTACCTGTTATCAATCAACGTCTTTTATTAACTATGACCTAACCTCTCTGGTTATTAATGTGCCCCATATGCAGGTGGTGAAAGTTTGAAAACAAGTGAAGATGTTTTGATTGATCAAAGAGCATATGGAGTGCTTAAAAAAAAAAAAAGAATTAGAAGGAGCACCGTCTTAATGGTGCTCAGATGTGTGGATGGCAATGATTTACCACACAATACTGATTTTTACAACCATGCTAGTGCTGTATGCCGATAAAAATCCTTCCATTTTTCTTACTGTTTATAGGTGTCTGAAATCAAAGGGAGAACACTGAGGACTGATTTGCTCAGCACTGTCCAACTCTTGGTGAGAGCCAGCTGGAGGAGGCCGGTGTTAACTTTGGACTTTTTTTTCGTTGGCTTTGTGTGTTTGAAAAAGTGAAAGGAAGAAGGATGCGGATTTTTAATATATTTTTTTGACCCTCTCTCACCACCCTGCTGCACAAGCCGGCCGGTGTCCAGAAACGATCTCTTCCCAAGCCAGACATGGACCTTACGAATCAGAAGGGATTCATGCGGTGATCCAGACATATTGTGTTCACTGTGAAAGACAAAAGCTTCAAAAGAAAGATGCACACCGTCATTTCTGTGAGACTGCAAACGTAAAAAAATAAAAATGTTTCATTCAAAGAAATTTCAGATTTTTCTGTGGACTGTGGGTTCTATTTTTCTTCTAAATGTTAGATTTTTGCTGTTTTCTTTTATTTTGAATAACATTTGTAGTTGTCCACCATTCTCTTAGAATAGTTTAATGAAATGTCGAAACATTCATCCGCACATTACTCCTTCAGCAGTGAGATGTTTGAGGATTTTCCTTCTATAATATACAGTGTTTTCAGGGCCAATCTAAGGTTCATTGTTCTGTTGAAATAACCCTCCTCTGATTCAGATTTAGCTTTCAGACAGATGATGACCTCCAGGTCTCTCTAAACACTTTTTAATGTGATGCAGAATTCACTGTTTAATTCCCAGCAATTTCTCAGCCCAGGCTCCAGACCTTGGAATTTAACCACTGCGGTGACTTAGGATGGGGTTAACGTAGTCCACCAAAATCCCACTGAGAAAGATCTAGCTAACCTTTACAAAACACCCAGTACCATCTTTTTTCACTTTTTGGCTGTTGATTGATTGACTGGTCTTCTTCAGAATGTAACTACATTCTGATGAACCATCCATACATCCAAAGTAAAGCTCAAAAAGGTCAGTTTTACATTAAATAACTGGATGATTAACAGGTTTTAGTAGCAATAGATGGCATGCAGAGAAGATCATGCAATCATTTGAATCAGGTGTGCTAGATTTCATAGACACATCTAAAACATCTAGGAGAAGGGGGCCTGAGGACCAGCGATGGGAACCACTGCTGCTTAACAAACCTGAGATGCAGACTGTACCCAAGACTGCATTCCCTCACAAATGATCCATATTACATGAGGACGAGTAAATTGAGAGCGTCACTTTTAAAATCGTAAGTTGTGTACAAGACACTATTGCCTCCTTTTCACTAAGTAGCACTGGTGTGTGTGATTCGATACACTTTTGTTGTCTGTTTCCACTGTAGATGTGGTCCATATAGTTGACCCAGACAGCACCATTCCTAGACCCCTTCAGTTGTAGATCCACAAGGGTGGAGCGACTGGTGTCACATGACACTGTCCATTGTTTGAGGGAAAGAAAAACGTCACTGATTGCGACAAGCACTAACATGCTAGTGCTTCGTTTATGTCATCGAACTGGAATGGCCAGTCCAACTTACAGCGGACAGACTTTCCTAAATACAGCAAACCATAAAACACCAACCTGTACCCTGTCTCTCAGTGGAAACAAGAAATAAGATACTTTGACTTCCCTGGTTGGGACAGTTACTGAGGTGCAAGCCAGGAGGATCAAGGTAATCGTTTTCCACACCGAGCTGCGATCGACTCTAACACATGAAGCAGATCACGACTTGAAGATGCACACAGAACCGCATCATCTGCAAAAAAAACAACAAAAAAACACACACGACAGTCTGACTCTCCCAATTGAGACAACATTGTTCCAAGAGTGTGCCTGGAGATCCTGCCCACAAACACCAGAAGGATTACTGGTGACAAGGAGCAAGCATAGGCAGATGATGATACTGTTTTCTAAAAAAAAAAAAAAAAAAAAAGAAAAAGGAGAAAATAACACAATTAAATTTTTATTGCTCTCTTGGGGCCATGTTTACATCAGATTGAAATGAATTTTGTAGTCAACTCATAAAACATTTAATAGCTCCGCTCCATCATATTTCACTGACTTCATAGTTTGCTCTGACCCCTTTATCACTGGATTAAGTCTTCATCATGGCCTCCATTATATACCCAAACTTTTCCTGACATACAGTTTTAAAACTGTTTGAAATCTGCATAAGTGGAAAGCTGTCCAGGGTGTACCCCACCTGCTGCCCAGTGACTGATGGAGATACGCACAAAATCATTTCTATATGCTCCAGAAGATCTAAGCAAGATCTTACAAAGATCGTCCACTTTTTATTCACAGAGAGTGGGGTCTTTATCCAGAGGAAAAGGCCATTTGGTCGTGAGTTTGACACCAATGTTTGGTCGTTCCTGATGAATTTAGTATTTCTTGCTGTGAACACAGGTTGGTATTTCATGCTATTGCACTTAGTGATATTTTGTGCTACAACTTGCATGAGATTTGATGCAGAAGATGGTACCCATGCACCACAAAATGTTGGTTCTCATTTTTTTCAAAGCCCTGTAGCATGCTTTATTCTTCATCTCGGCTGTATTACCCCAACATGATGTAAATAATCAGTTTAGCAGAAACTCGCAGATGTATGAGATGTTAAGTGATGTGCTCCATGGAACATGTTTTCTTTTCAACTTTCCAAATCTGCAAATCAACGTGCTTTTGTGTGTTTTTCACAGCAAAGGTTTCCTTCCTTCTTGTCACAGGTCCCATCTTGTTGGTGGCGACTAGCTTTGTTGAAATTAACCTTGTACCCAGTTGCACAACGGTCAAAATCACACATATTAAAGCAACTCAGCATTTTTTTTAGAAAAGAAAATGGAAGAAATTTCTAAAAAAAAAAAAAAAAGTAAAACTGATTCTACTCTTAGCAGATCAGCTATATTTATTACCGAAGTCTTGGACGCAGTGATCTTGGTAGGGAAGGTTCACCACTTTTAAAAAGTTTTCTCCATTTGAGGCTAACTGTTTCTAACTGGACTCCCACAGTTTTAGGGAAAAGGAAAAGGTCAATATTTTGACCTTTTCCAGACTGAGAGATACATTGATTTTGTTTTTCATCTGTTGTAGAATTTCCTTAGATCTTTGCATGATGTTTTTTTTTTTTTTTTATATCCATCAACATATTTCATGCTGTTTGGTTGTGTTCAAGTGATTTCTTGATTCTACAGTTGCAGACTAATTGACCATGTGTGTGTCAACAAAAATCTAACTGAAGACAATAATCAACCTCTGTATTAAATCATAAATTGACATTCTAGCATGACTAGAAATCTTAAGTCTCATCACATGCTCCTTGTCTCAGTGCCGCAGAAGAGTCTTCTCTACTGTTGCTCATAAACAGCGACCTCTGCAGAATTAATTTGGATGTATTATTCAATCATATATCTGTGAGAAAAGATTAAGACAAGGACTATGAAATTAATCTGGTTTAAGCGTAGCATTTGTATTTTGATAGCTGTAAGTAAAGCTATTTTATATAGGAATATTGTGTCTACATGTGCATGTCTACACAGCGGCACTTAGATTTTGATGAGGAAATGACTGCAGCTATACAGGAAAACCACAACAGAGTGAAACTCCAGGAAGGTGAATTTATCACAAAGTGAGTAAAGCGGTATATATTAGTGTTTAATTACCATGAGCGTCACATTTATGCTAACTGAAAAGTTGAGAACCATTGTTTTCCTACTGCTAATGCTATGTAGCAAAGGCCAGCAAGCAAGCATTCAACAGCTGAAAACAGCAAGAGAGAGATTTCCTGTAAGTTAGTATACAGTGTCTGCCTGTCGTGTCTTTTTATCTGTCATGTCTTGCAAATTGGTAATCAAAATGTTATACAAATACATATGTGAAGAGTGTGACATGCAATGGTATTCAGTCACTCACCTAAATATAAATCTGGCCTTTATGGAAGAATGGAGACTGTAGAGATTCACCTTCCACACACATCAGCCTAAACAAACTATCCTCATTTTGATAGATGGTGGTGGCAGCAGCATGCGGTGGGGTGTATATGTATGTTATGTTGCCAAAAGTATTTATTAACCCACCTTAATCCTTGAATTGAGTTTTAGTACGTTCCAGTGAGGTACCCGAGGATGCCGTGCGGGACATTTTCCTCACTATGAAATGTTCCTCTGTCCACTGTATGGGGTGTAATAAGAAATCATTATATGGAGTAACAATGGGATGTCACTCCAGTTTATGTGTTTGTCAGATTTGCTTATGTGTGCGTCATCACTAGCAGCCAGTGATGAGGCTACTTTTTTCAGTAACGAGTAATCTAACGCGTTGCTATTTCAAATCCAGTAGTCAGACTCCAGTTACTTATCAAAATCACTTTGCGTTACTACCTTCTTTTGTTATTTAATTGTATGAGTGACCGACGTCTTTATGCGACAGTATCAGCAGCGACAGAATGTAAACAATGGAGGGAGATGCGCATTTTGTTGGTGGAAAAACAGGAACTATTTTGAGTTTCTGTCGCCAAGTTCGATTATTATAAGCGGCTTTGGGCTTTTTTTTTTTTTTTAAAGTCGCTTGCAAATTGAATGAGTCGCAGGTTGCGCCTCTTTGGGCTCGTGAACGTGAAGTTACTCATTGGTTTTGTTAATAAGCAGAGACTCATAATAAATCCCATAATTTGTCCGTCATTAAGGTAGTTTTAGTCAGACTCTCTCTGTCCATCATTTCCCGGATCATCCGTCCCGCTGTGTCTTTGTTAATGTCAAGTTAATATTTTACCTCTGAATGACGTCGAGCTTCGCTTTGCGCTCCNCCACGAATGAACGAGTCCGTAAAGTTGTGCAACTAAACGCCATTATAATTATTAATATTAAGATAAGTGTCACAAATCTGTCAGCAGCCATCTGAGTTGTGGAGCCGCAGGAGATCTTCGCTCTGACACCAAACACAGGGCCGTAACGCACAACCTGGAGGCTGGGGGCAGGATGGGGGCTTTAAAATCCTTCTTAGAGTTTTCCAGACAATAGTGGAGCACACAAAAACACACACAAATTACTAACGTTTTTTTATTGTTTTTTGTACTGTTGTAACCATTAAACAATCTCCCCTTCAGTTCGACCTTAAAGGTGGAGACACATTGTTGATGTTACCATTTTAAAATAACTTGCATATTGGCAAAGATCAATGTAATTTTCACAGGTGGTGGAGTGTTGTTGTTAGCAGCTGCTGAAAGTAACTAAAAATGTTACTTTTAATGTAACTTAGTTACTTTCCAAATCAAGTAGTCAATAATCTAACTAAGTTACTTTTTCAAGGAGTAATCAGTAATCCGATTAAAGTTACTTTTTCAAAGTCACTATGCCATCACTGCTAGTAGCAGCAGACTTAATTAGTCAGCCATCTTCACAACCTGAAGATGGCTGAAAAAGACTGCCAATGCCTTTCAAAGCAGATGCACATCACTGAATCACCATGCAATGAGACTGACCTAGATTGTAGTTTTACAGGATAATTGAGGTTTTGCATGGTATTGCACATGCGAGTGACAAATCGACCGTCTGCCAAATTCGGATCAAACTCATGACATCTGTGAGGAAAGTGGTCCCTCTATCTGTTTTTTAGAGCTGCCCAGGGCAGTCTGAAGGGACCGCGCGCTTTGCTCAGGGACTCTCTCCTCTCGCTCGCAGCTCTCCTCCTCCTCCCTCAGGCCCCGCCCCTCCTCGAAAACCCTTGCAGTAAAACTGGCAGATAGACGCTCGTGAACTTACAAACTTTTAGTACGGGGTGTTGTGAGGGGAGAACTTTGCTAACAGTCGTTTTCTTTCAACAAAACTACCACTCCGACGGCAGAGACGAGAGAGAAGAAGGACTTTCATTTTTTCCCCCCATCAGCCGGAGTGACTTCCACTAAGGTTTTCAGGGCATTTTGTGAGGACTCTTCGTGGTACGTCCGCTCTTCTTCTAAAAGCTAACGGTTTGACGTTTATTTTGTTTTACCTAAAAACAAAACAAAAAACATTTTCAGAAACACCTTGCTGTTCAAAACAACATCTCTAATACACTGGTGGTGAATTAGAACCAGGTTTTAGCTCGTTGCGGAAACTTCAATCCAGCTGAACATCTGTCTCGTGCGTTCGCTGACATTCAGCTCGTCATTCTCTCTCGCTGAGGCGCTTCTGGCTTATTACAGTAAGACACGGCTTCTTACACCCACCTTATAACTTTTCCTTACTAATCTATGAAAACAAAAACAAAAAAACAAACCCAAACACATATGAAGAGAATGTTTAGCCAATGTGATATTCCCTTCAGATGTCTAGAGGAGGCAGTGGGGCTGAGTGTGATGTCAGGCTGCCACTCCACGCGTTGTTGTGGGGCGAAACATGACTGACAGAACATGGGTTAAGGGATAAGGACTTCTAATCGGTCAATAAATATATTTGCGACTCCGTTAAAAAGAGGGCATTGTCTGACAAATTTAAGCAGCAGATGCCCCTGATCTGTATTTAGATATGTCAACAACAGAAACAAAAAGTAATCTGTTCTCAAAGATACTGCCCTCTGCTGTATTTATTTCTCTAAAAATATACATTACCAATTAAAAATCACATTTGAGTCATAATGTATTAGTTTCACTGGAAAATACAAAGCAAATCCGGGAGAAACCCTGCAGATGCTGCTTTGTTTGTATTTGGATTGATGACATCACAAGAGACACAAGAAGCCAGCTGAGATTTAAAGATCAGGGAATTTACTATTAATGTATGTGTGACTGAACTTAAATAGTTATTTTTGTTGTAAAGTGCCTTGAGACATTTGTTGTAACTTTGTTGTAAACAAACTGAATTGAATCAAAAGTCAAGATTTCTACAAGGTCTTAAACAGTCACTAGAATTCTTAAATTTAATCATCTTAAAGTTTGGCCTTAACAAGTCTACTCTGGGTCTTTAAATGTATTTATATCTTTTCACATTTATTTCATGTGTCTGTTGTTTTAAGGAAGGCTCTAGTTTTGTTCTTTTGTTCCATGGAACAAAAGCGGCAGGGACAGAGTGTTTAGTGCATGCTGCTTCACGCCCGATTCATCAACCATAAACCCAGCATTGGTGATGCTAACTGGCTATTTCAAACGTGAAATAGCCATAATTTGTCAGTATTTTTGGAATTTCTTTTTCAGATGTTGTTTAATGATAATATAAATATAATACATATGATATATAATACATTATATATAAAAATAAAATAATATAAATAATGCAAGTGACCCGTATTGCTAAATAGAAAGAAACACTGTCAATGTTAACACTGTAGAAAATCAAACTACAATAGAAAAGACAAGTAGTGAGAATGAAGACATTGTGCAGGAAAAAAAAAAAACATGTTCTGGATGTGCATGCATATTTGTGTCCATTATTAAATACACATTTGTAGCATGCAAGTATCTTGTCCCACATGTTGCAAAAATGTCCTGCCTGAGGCACTCCAACGCTTACCACTGTGGTGAAAAAGTTTTCACAGACAGTGCTTAGGTGTAAAAACACTCAAGTCCCATCCAGGAATTGGAAAGCTCCAGTTTACCCTTGACAAAGTTGCATTTAGCAAGCTTATGCTGTTATGTGAATATATATTTACATTTTTACATCTTGATGTTCTTAAAATGTTTAAAGAGTCATCCACTGAACTTGTGGAAATTTGCAGGAAGTGCCAGTGTTCCTCTAAAATTATTGACTTATTTGGCTGACATGTTTTTATGTCAGATTTCAAACATTTTTCTGATATAAAATGGCTGAAGCAGCAGCTTCTTTTCCACCTGTAACTCCACATTTATAGATTAACAGATTTAACAAGAGCCATGTTAAATCTGTTACCCTATTATATTAACCACAAAGGACTGTGAGGCCCCATCCTGCTAAGATATCTGAAAAAGTGACTGCAGTTTTATTCAGCAGAACAAAGCACACAGTAATGCTCTCATGTCCTTTCCCCGCTCCACACTGCTGGTCAGCTGGCTGAAAGAAGGCCTCTTCACTATTCCTTCCCCTACACCACCAGCTCAGCTGATTGGAAATTTTTCAGGTTGCAAAAAGAGCACAACCTACCATTCTCATTTCTGTTAAGCATAAGCCTATCGCAATAAGCAATAAATCAGTTAAACACATGATAAATCAAAAAAAGCTTGATCATTTCCATTTTCACAATTGTTTGTTTTTCTTGTGATATGGAAATAACTGTTTGTACCCATTCTATCATACTGTGGGAATCCGCTAACTGCAGGCGGCCATAGAGCAAGCTTGTTTCAGATTAGTAGCTTAGACGTCCAGATGCAACATGTACGAATAATACAGACAGTCTGCTAAGATATCCCTCTGTGATTACTATAACAACATCTCTACTCTGTTCCGATCAACACAACATGCACAGGAGGCAGTTGTGATGATAGATGGAAGCCAGGGCTTTAACACTGAAGCCACCACAAGTATGTCGCTTGGTTTCAGCAGCGTTCAGGAGAATCTGGTAACTCCTTCAAAGCTCTCCGTGTTCGAATGTGATTTTCAGACTTTCTTTGTGTTGCCACAAGAAAATCAAAAGCTTTAGGTGGAAAACCGCTAGAGTTATCGCACACCAGGTTGAAAACGTCTCCGTAAATCTTGTTTAATATGCCTGGGTAAAGCACGGCTAATCTGCAGCGCAGCAGAAGAGAAGAACATGACAGCAATTTGCCTTTGATTGTGGTCTTTGCTTCCCAAAAAGTGTTGCAACACGACCTCACCGTGTTTAGTTAGTAAGGAGGTGAATGTCAAGGAGGAGCATAAATCAAACAGAGGGGCACTAATCTTCCCTGATGAGCTAACAGTGTAATATTTGTTAAGATCTTCCAAAAAAGACTTCCCAGCCCATGCAGCTGCTGCAGACTGAAAGGCCCTTTTGTCTTCTGAATGCTGCTTGCACTGCAGAGTGATGCACCTAAGCGCTTTGTGCATCACTTCCCATGCACACTTTTTGGGTTCACTGCAGTGCACATACGTGTGAACATGTGCCTGCTCTTCGTGGCTTCCATTCTGGTCCAAGGCGCTGCTTTTAAGCTGTGAACAAGTGGGCTTCCTGTTACAGTATCTTGCACACATGGATTTTACATCGACGTGGGTGCAGTTACAGTGTGGTTGTCATGAAGAAAATAGGTAGCACTTAAGGTAGCAGTGTACTTGACTTTTATCTGGACCATATGTTTCATGAGAAATGTGCACAGTATATAGAATGTGTAGGAGTCGTAATTGGTTTGAGCTTTCTATAGGATTTCCAAATTTATTTTTTATTTTTAAGTTTTAGGATACACAAAGTTTATGGCAATAAATTTCAGTTTTTGTCACTGAACTGTAAACGTCACATTATGTGTTTGATTCTTGTATTTGAACAGAGAAAAATAAGATTTTGTCATGAATGCTCAACTTTAATTTTTCCTGCTTGCAAGTTCATGCTGATGTGTGTGACTGTATCGAGCTGCTTACTTCCAGACCCCACTGGCAAGTCACAGTGTGTCCTGATGCCTTTAATGAAAGTGTGTTTATAATCTGTGGGATATCGCAGTGTTTAACACCCTCCAATTAAGTCACTCCTGCACTTTTTACACACTCTGACCTTTCACAGAGTTGTTTGCAGCATGGCCCTTTGAAGTGTGCGTTACCCCCAATTAACCCCTCAAATTAATCCCCTGGTCTGCAAACTGCCTGCTTCTCTTGTCTCATCTGATCGCTCCCACGGCACAGACAAAGCACTGCCCTATCACCCCCGCTGTTTGTTCATGCTCAGGTTTGACTTTCTTCCCCAGCTGACATCTTTTTATTTCTATTCACTTTGCAGGTGGAGCTGGAAGGTGGCTTCCTGTAGACCCATTTACGGGGAAGAAAATCTTTGCGAAAAACAGAGAGAATTGCAACTCACCCCACTGACATCACATCAGAGGCTGCAAGAAAAAACAAAATGGCTCAAAGATCCCACATTCCTTTGATGCTTCTTGCATTATGCTGCCTGACGTCAGCAGGTGAGTTTACTCAAGAGATCATAGTAAACATGTGAACCTGGGTGTTGTGTATGCCCTGCACGGTGTGTATCTGTTTACAGGATTTCTATTTCACTATTTCTAGACCCTAATTTCTATAAAGTTTTTTCTATGCACTTTGGACATTCAAGTTCAAAATATTACTCTTGAACCTCCCTGAGTGGTTGCTTGGTCTTATTATTTATATAGGTACCACAAATAACGTAATAATAAAATCAGTTAATGTGGAGTAAAGGGCTATTTCACTACTTTTGTGGCACCTGGACTAACTTAGATGAGATCTGACTTGCCAAATAAGCAATTGAAGATGTTGGACGAAATGACACCTTATATCATGTTTGCAAAGATGTTGGCAAGCATCTTTGCAATTTTAGATCCATTAGATGAGTTATTCAGAGACCAAATCGTATATAAAGAATTGAGCCTTTTGGATTTTTGAATGAGTGTATCTTCACTTCAAAATCAAAACACAGAAGATGTGATGTGACAAATCAAATATATGATATGTCTCTTTAATATAAATGAGTGTAAAACTCAATGCATTAATAAGCATTGTTAGATTTTTGTTTTTAAGAAAATGGAAAAAGGATTTTTTTTTCTTTTTTTTTTCGGTTTTCTTATCCAGACCAGGTCAAAGATAAAAACAATCCCATACTTTTTCAGATTTTTTAGATTGCAAAGGTTCCCTGTATTTACATTGAGACAGAAAATGTATTGAACTTCAACCACTGAGTCTAACTGAAATATGAAGTCACTCTGCTTAAAGTGTAAGTATGGAATACATAGACCATCAGGAAAAACACTGTGATGGAAAGTGCAAGCTTACTTTGTGAAAATAAACTGACAGAATTAATTAAAAAGGCCTCAGAAAAAAGTTGCTATTATAACAGTCATGAAACTGTCATAAATCAACAGTGTCTTCAGATTAGTTGCAAGAATGACTGCTATACTTCCTGCCTACGCTGTCACTATCTACAATGAATCTGAAGATACTTAATGATATGAGTTATGGCAACATTTAGTTTCTCTTTAGGATGAATAAAGTATTCAAATTGAATTTATGTGCTATGTACTTACAGTATGTATGTATTTGATAATGTTCTATTTACTTATTTGATTATGAGCACGTTGGAGTTCCATATTTCTCTGCCACGGTGCCTGCAATCACAATTTAGGCTATGCTGTGGGATTTTCCACTTTTATCTCCCAGCATGCCTTTCTTGACAGTGCATGTCAAAGTCGTGAGTAAGGAGGATTAATACTCAGGAAAGTGCTGACAAACTCAATCTCAGAATGAAAAGACCCAGCAGGCCTCAGCAGGTGTACTTGTCAGATTGTGCGGAATGACGCCATAATGCTACCAATTATGCAGAAGCAGAACAGCAACCAAAGCAAAAAGAGAAAATTAGGAACTTTGGCATCCTATGTCAAATTAGCTCTGGATGAGATCATCAAATGCCCCATCCAACGCTACTAATCCTAACTAATTTATCAAACTGTCATTCATTGTTTTGCTAAATGTGCATGTCTGTATTCTCTCCAGCATTTTCTGAAACAGAAGGAATCCTAACAGTTGTTGAGAATATCAGCCTACTGTCTGTCAGCACTTAAAAGTCATTTTTTACCTTCTCATTCAAACCAGGTCTGCTTCAGTGAAGCATAACTTTGTTTGCTGTAAATTACAGAAGTAGAATAAAGTAGTTAAAGTTGCCGTATCTTTAAAAACTTTAACCTAAAAGCAAAAACAAAAATTGCTTGCAGAGTTTAGTTAATTTGTTAAAAACTAAAAACGTGAGCACAAATATAAAAACTTCAATTAAATGATTCTTTTTTTAGCTAAACTTCTTGAATTTAGGCCTTATTTTGTTGCGACTTCCTTCAACTAGCTGACTAAAATGAAGCAACAACAGGTTGGAAAAAAGAATGCTTCTATTCTACTTACAATGAAAGACAGTGTTAGCCATTCTAGCACTTTCTAAAATCGTGTGTGCAGGAAGTTAAACTGCAGAGACCATGTGATGGAACATTTTGGTGCTGTACCTTGAAACTGGACAAGAGCCAGCGCCTAGCATCTTTGTTCTGATGAAACAGAACTACCTGTTTCAACTGGTACAACACTCTGAGTTTCAGTTTTTAGAGCTATCAAAGTCTTAGTGATACATGATGCAGTGCTTACACTTTCATCAAATTTGACATAAAACTCTTTGGTTGTTTACAATGTAGACCAAGATGATCTGTGGTTTTCAACAATGACTTACCAAAAAACAATCTGTTAAAGTTACCTGTCTAGAGCAACTGCTCAATAGATAAATCAGAGTATAAATCAATAAAAAAAGTACTTAATTTCAACCACTTTAACATTTTGTCCATTTTACACAGCAAACTTGAAATATCCCTTTATTTGAGGTAACTTCTAGGACGCTGGATTACACAAAATGCTGTCTGGTTATACTGTAATTCTAAGAGAAAAGTCAGGGTAAGACCACAGCTATTACGACTCATCTTGTCTCCACTAGTAACATCGCCACCAATTTTCCTGCCTCCAGAAGTTAGTTAGAAGACTTTGCTGCACTTTGGTTCTAGAGACTGTGGTTATATCTTTCATGGATATCTTTCATGGCTATCCATGAAAGATATAACCACAGCCGTGGTGTCTCCTCAGCTTGATACAAGCTGTGGAGACATTACCGCTCCAGATAGCAACAGTGGTTTTCTTTGCTTGGGAACCCGACCAACTTTATCAGTCTGGTACTCAGCCCCATGTTTTGATGAAAAATATGTTGAAGTAGTTACGGTCATGTGGAAACGTAACCTTAGATAGAAGTATGTCCATTTCACAAATACTGGTTTCATATTGCAACATCATAGTATTTTGCTTTGCCAGTGCAGGGATAGTTCCCCCCCACCAAAAAAAAAAAAAAAAAAAAATCCCTAAAACAAAGCAAATAAATTGTGGGCTGTGTTTTTCATACTTTCAGTTTGTTTGCCGCCAAAGGTTGTTATTTAAAAGCTCCTCTCCGTTCTCCGGGGATTTGAGTAGCACTCAGCGGAGCTGACTTTTGCTCTAATGAAAACAAAAGCAGTGTAGTCAGTTTGTGTTGTGGGCAGAGAAAACATCATCTGTCCCACAATGCCAGGATCTAGAACACAATGAAGTCCCATATGAAGTTTTCCTCTAAATTCTTCCTCATACCGCAAGAAGCATTGTTGTATCGTGTCACAAGGGACAGATATTTACAGTCAGACAACCAAGTGCCCTTTCCTCCAAAGTGCACTGGCAGCAAGCGTGCTTGCAGTTTTGGTTTACTGACAAAGTTTCAGATGTTCCATTTTAATACCAATTAGAGTACCAGAACAGACAGATACTTAATTTTTTTCTTTCTTGCTTGCTTTCCATTAAAAATAATTTAGCATAGTCACATCAGACTCTACTTCTCATCTTTGTATATGTCTGTTATGTTGTTGAATCTGTGTATACACTCAGATCTGCCTTTAAACTAGTTAGAAGAGCTCTTGGGTATTGTTTAGATTACCCTGTAATGAATCTGCTATTAGTGAAATGTAGCCCTGGATCTGAGCTTCCCAAAGCTCCTAAAACCCAGAGTGTACCTTTGACATCTATATTTCAGTTGCTTTTTGCCGTCCTCATATATTTTTTTCCCTTCCATATAATCATTACCATTTTGTGGTTGCCTCTCCCCAGATTGCTATTACCACCATTTTGGGAGGGGATGTGCAGGCACATTTGTGCTGACTTGGTGTTTTGCAAGGAAATGAAGTCTTTCAGGAGCCATGCCATGTATTACAGAGACTTGCAAAAGTATTCCAATCTTTTGAATTTGGTCACATTTTATAACTTTGCAACTAGAAACTTGTGAAAAATGTTGTGGAATAACAAATCTAAAAAAGGATTGTGCTGCATTTAGCTTCTTCCATCTTCCTATAATTCTGAGCAAATCCCCTCTTCTCTCTCCCTGGTGAAGACAAGCCTCCCCACAGCATGACCCTGTCACCACCATGTTTCATATCATCACTTTCTTATGTCATTTTGTGTCAAAAGTGATGTTTGCAAAAAATTACCACCTTTTTTTGTGAAGAGGATTTTAAAAAAGAAAACAACAACTAATTTTTGGGGAAAAAAAAGACGTAGGTCATTATTTTAGGAAAGTGATAATATTAGGAATGATGAATTTTGTTAAGTGTTAGGTTTCTGCACAGATAGTATTTTGCATGTAATCCAAAAAAGTAAAATTTAGCATATGACTAAAGTACCTCTCTATAGATTTTAAAGGTCAAAATGATCATTTCCCTAGGATAAATCACTAAAAACACTGAATTCATTTTCAGAATTTAGGCCACTTGCTTTACTTTCAGCTTTACAGTTAAGTAAACAAGTTCCTTCTGTCTGGATTTTTGTATATTATTGGCAGACGCAAGTCATTGCAATGCCAGAAGTGGTTGTAACTTTTTCCCCCCTCCTTCCACCACAGTTGAGCAAAAGGTTTGTCTCTGTATCCACAATGCTTTCTTAGGGCCAGCGAGAGTCAGCAATGCCAGAATGTATTGTGCAACCACTGTAATATGAGAGTCGGCGTAGTCGGGGGGAAGAGGAGAGAGGCAGGCGCAGGCGTGGGGCGTCTGGTCCTGATCGACACACTCCACACACGGACGGCGTGCCAAACCGACAAAGTCCATTCCAGCGCGCTAAACCAGATGTTGCTGTGTGATTCATGCCGAGGAACTGGAGTGGTGCAGCGAAGAGGCCGCGCTTCTAGGCATAGTGGTCGGGATGTTTACATAGCAACGGGAGTCCTGACTGTGTCTAATTACAGGTCTGCTCTGCCCCTATGGTGAGGCCTTTATCTTAGCAGTACTGTCCAGGAGGAGGATTCATTCTGGCCCTCTGTGTTTAGTGCTCCTTTAACATTGCATTACCAATTTTAATTAACAACACAATGTAAATGGAAGGACAGCTGACTTACTGTGTTTTCTTTACTCAAATATTATTCTGACTGCAGAAGCACATCAATATAAGGAGAGGAAACTGCGCATTGCATTCCTCCGAATAGATATGTCATGTCTGCCATGTCTTGTCAGCGTCCCGATAAGAGGATGCTTACGCAAATCCGAAGGAGTAAACTGAATCCCGCCCTCCTTCCCCTCTCTCTCTATCTTACTCTTTTTCTCCATGGTTCCAGTAAGACGATGTGTAAATAATTTTGGTCGGAGCCAGTAATAGGAGACATCTGGGGTGATAGTGTGCTTTCCATTGTGTTCATCGGCTCTGTGGAAAATAGTGAGTACTGAGGCCATAGTAGAGTAAGAATTGTAGAGTTACATGTGCTGTGACTTCATAGAAGAAAGAGAGGGGAATAGTAAAATGAATAATAATAACAAAAAATACTTTCCTTGTTGAGATAACCTTGGAAGGAAGGTGTTTACATCGTCACTTTATGGCTTTTGTTATTATCAGCTGTAGTTTCAGCTTTCTGAATGACTCTGAAGGTCTTTCTAGGGGGTGTGAGCTAATGGTCTCCAGGGTGGTATCGTTCATAAAACTAGCCCCCTCCTTTGGCCTCAACAACCCCACTCCACTTCCACCAGTTGCAGTCTTGGTGAAAGACCTGGTCCAAGTTTTTGCAATGGTTCTGTGGAAAATCCAATGTCTGTCCAATGAATGACTGTGTCCTCATTAAATGTCCTTAGATAACAAAATATTCTCAGAAAAACAGTGCACTCTTTTTCCACTTGTGTTCCAGAATTTGATTTTGGATGTAAAAGTATTAAGAAAGAAGATTTAGAGGAAATAAAAGAACTCACAGGTACCATGAATATTTGAGAAAGTTATCAGATAGGCTGGTGCTTGGCTAGAAAATAGCTAAATCTTGTTTATTGTGATAGTTCACATTTTTTGATGGAAGATTTTGAGGAGTTATTATCATTAAGGGTTCCTTTACTTATTTTAGAAAGTCATCATTGGTTGAAAAGTGAAGAGCAGGACAGGGAAAAGTACATCGATCAGGGGCCACTGTTTTGCTAGTTTTAGCAATTAGAGGATGTTTTCACACCTGATGGTCTGGTAGACTCGATTCGATAGGGGACCAAAATTGTTACATTTTCAGCTGGCGCAGATCGCTTTCACACTGCTTCATTGTCAAACGAACCAAGCCTTTTGAAAAACCAGGTTATCCCCTCACCTATGGTGGCGCTGCACCAAGAACCACTGAATGAAACAACACAAAAACCTCTGACACTGAGCGTAATTTCCTTCATCGGGAAATGTAAACAAATAGAGTGGTGTCAAATTGTCTTTGGTAACAGAAACCTGGGTTTTTAGGTCGACCATTTAAAACCTGGTTTTAGCTAGTTAGGTTGAGTCCTATCAATGGCTAACATATTGATAAGACTCAATATGTTATCCACAGAGTCCGATGAGATTCTTAGTAATCTTTTAATTCTTACGGCTCTGTCTCCATTCAGTCATTGAATCCCAATAAAATTAATCACACGACCCAAGTGTATTTACTCCCCCTGTTTGCTTCATTTCATTGCTAATGTCTACTGATGCCTGTCTCTGAGCCTAATTATGCCTCAATTTCTCTTGCTGCATAGATTTTGGACGTGGACATTTCTTTGGCCCGCTAAGCAACCACACACATTGAAAGCAGATTTAGGAAGCTGACACCCCCTACCTATGTAACTTTGGCATTGTAACATAAACTTTGTTTTGTTGAGAAAGTGGTCACAAACTGAACTAAGGTCTCTTGTGGAAATATAGATGGTTAATATGCACACTGTATACTGGCAATGTTAACATAAATGGTTAGAAACTGGTACAACACTCTGAGAACTACAAACATACAACAGAATGACATCTGCCTATTAATGTTAAGGGAACTGTTGCTGATAAAAGCTTAATTTTAAACAAATCTAGCTACTACTTTGCACTTTCCATAATGCATGTTGTCTGGCCATATAATGTATTTTTCTTTTTGGTCAGAAAGACTCTTTTGGGCTTATTTGCTGTCTGGTTCCTGTCCTGACCCGCCTGCTATTTATCACACTTTGCATTTTGTTAACTGTCCAGTTAAGAGGTCCTCCCAGCTCCTCCGTACGTGTTAATACTTGAGGCAGAATGGCATTTGACAAGTCATTCCTCTTATTTTCCCTCCCTTTCATTGAGGAAGCCCCGTGGAATGAAGCCTCTTCCAGTCTGTGTGAAAGTGGCGTCTGCCTTGGCCCTTTTCACCTCTGGCTCTGTCACACTGGCCTTCCTCACTGGCACAGAGACTCGGCATTGTTTCAGCTTTTGCTCTCTGTTTATGGTAACCTATACTTTTTTTCTTGAGTTTAAAAGGAAGAGATTGTCAGTTTGCATGCACAATTAAAACAAGGAAAATATGTCTATACCTAGAAGCACTATCATTGTGATCCAAACCAGCATACTTTCACCTAGCTTTGTTGCTCAATGTCTGTTGATACAAAGACAATACAAATACATACAAGCCAGAGACATCTGAGTAAAACCAGATTAGGAAAATATTGCTAAGATATTACTATAAGATACACACTGAAGAGTGTTTAATTAAATTCAGAAATACTTTGTTGATCATAATGGGAATAGATGTTGGGTTTTTGAGTTTCCAACTAACTGGTCAGATGAGCTCAAACAACTTCAGCTAAATTTTTGCAACACTGACCACCAGATCTCTGTTTAATTCAATGCATCTGTTTAATGCATTCCCACTTTTTGGCAAACATATTTGTGGATTATTAATACTATATTTGAGGAGCTCAGATAATCCAGCAGAAATGAAAGAGCCAATACTAAACGGGGATGAGACAAACTGCCCCAGGGCACACCTCCCTATTTCCCTTACTGAGTTTAAATCCTAAAGTTAATACTAGGAGGCTCCTGCTGAACCCCTGCCAAGCTGCTGTCAAATACAATGGCTTTTTCAGGCCTCTATGACTGATGAGAGCGATGTCCTTCGAGCTGCTCTAACACTTTCTGCATATTGCCAAGCACAGGCTGTTATGCCTAGGTACTTTTAGTATCAAACTGCATTGGATTAACTGAGAGCAGTTGCACTTGACTTCTGGTGTCTCACTTTTCATGCAGTTGCCTGGTTTAGATAATGTCTCCCAGCTCAAGCATATTAATCCTGTGACACCACCGTTGCTACTCTAGCCTGCCTGCTGTTTTTTGTTTTCTTGCATAGTGCATTAACCTGTAATCTATCTGATGACTCATAATGGCGTTTAATCATTTTCTCCTTTATGTCGCTTCTTTTGCCGACTGCATTTTTTAGTCTTGATATTATAGGTCGAGACAGCACATGTCAGCACCCATCAGTAACGACATATGAAGGTAACACAGCTAGTAAAGTGTTTAGTCATATGCACACAGGCCTGTTCTCAGCCAGCTGTCTCACTTTCCACAGTGGCTCCTGTGTTCCTGTGGGAATCGGCCTTGTCATCCATCTCTTCAAAGCCCTCTGATTTACATCTGTATTTAGCAGCAGAGAGGAATGCAGCACTTTCTATCTTCACTGCTTGCCTGTGGCTACATATGCTCTGTGTAATTGGTCATGTAATCTTTTTTTTTCGTAATATCTTTGATGGTTTACCAACAGGTGCCCATGACATTTGTCAGGGCTAATTCACAGGGAGCCTCTTTACTGTCAGTACCAATAAAATGTGTTACGTTTCACCCATTCTTTAGAATATAGGGCTCACCGATTCATTACAAAGCAATGCACAATAGTAGCATGTGCTGTTGTGATGCTACTGTAAGTAACAAGAAGACTATAAACTCCTTGCTAGGTTTATTTTCCCTAATATTGAGGTAAAAAAAACGCTCAAAGGTTGGTGTACAGGGACAAAAGTCACTTATTCATAATGATGTGGCTGTGGAAATGATTATGTTAGCAACTTTGCTTTAGCTTTAGCTAATGTGATAGAATTAGCAGCAGAAAAGTAGTTTTGATAGTATGTGAATTATGTAGGGATGGGCATTTATCTGATCATTTATCGCTAAAGTGAGCAAAAACAAAAAATCTTGTGTTAAATCTATCTCGACAAATTCCAAGGAATGATGTTTGAAAGAACTGATTTTGAAGGTTGTTTTTGGTTGTACGTTGCATTGAGGAACACAACACTGCCCCACCAAAACCTCCTACATTGTCTGCCAGGGCAGATAGCACTGCTAATTTAGCAAGCTAATATCAGCTTGTTATACTTGTGTTATTTCATATACGGTAATACGGGAAATATACGGTAATACGGGAAAATTTTTTATTATTCTGCAATCAGTACTTGAAAAGTACTACTAAATGGAGTGTTTATTCTATATTTTTGCAGAAGTGTATTTCTTATAAGAACAATAACTAAACATTTTTGCAACTACAGTAATCCAAAAGCTGTTTTAGCAACAGTAAGAACAATTTCTTGTCTGCAGCTACACCATATTACATAATGCTGCTCTAAATTTTTAAGCAAATACTGTGATATTCTCAAGGTGTTTTCATTCAGAATCTCTAATCAGAGCATGTGCACCATTCACTCTGTCATTCTGAGAATCTTGAAAGTTGTCTGCATGTGAATGTTGCTCGGTTGTTTTTAAATGTAAAATACATGATCTCTCGTGACTTGATTTAGGCTTTTAAGTGTTTTTCTTCTGCTCCATTCTTATGATTTTTATATTAAAATGACAGAGATTCTTCTTTTATTTTGAATTTAGTTTCTATGTTATCTGTATGGTTTTTTTTCACCATTCACAGGAGTGTAATTTATTATCTGAGCACCTGTTAACATACTTTGCGAGTGAAAGAGGCTTTGTCTGGATATCCAGTCTTGTGTCACATCTCCTTCAGACAGTCAGAGCAATCTGTAGAATTTCCTCTCTATAAACTGTCTCGTCAATTATATGCCAACTGATGGGATTATGCAGACGACTTCGCCAAATAGGAGCCTGTGGCTGATATTAAGTTACAAAGAGAGTTTTGTTGGATATTTGACTTCAGATTTCACACTTTGATCTGGGAGTTTACGACTTCCCTAATGGAGTGTCTGCTCGACCCCCTTCCCTCCTCACTTCATTCCATTCCAGCTTCCTTCTCTTGCGCCTTCGGTTTTACAGTCCAGAGATAAATCCTTTTCATAGGCATGCTGGTGAACTGAACTTACACTACCCTTATGAAAGGCTTTAGTTACTTCCTGTCGTAGTGGCTCAAGGTTCAGGGGTGAGTGGGCTGCGCTAATGTCAACACTGCAGAGCTTAAGTCCAAACCCTAGGAAAACAGAAGAGGGTAGAATATTGTGTACTTCTAGCTGATTTGAAGTGGTCCATGGGAATTGTGTCCTGCAGCAAAAAGGAAAGAGAGAAGAGGATTTGTTTAATACAATACCTCAAATGCCAACTGTTTCATTTTGCTCTGGATGCAGATGTATTGAGTAACTTTTTATTTGTTCCATTATCTTAATATTGGATAAACATTGTTTATTAAAAATGTCCAGGATGACTTGTTGTCTGCTTCTCTGTTATTGTTTAGTAGAAACTTTAGCAATAGTAGCTTCAGAAATACTGGGAACGGGTTATATCTGCATGTTACACAAGGGAAAAGTTCTGTTTGTTTGTCTTCGGAAATGGCTTTGTGGGAATATCAGCCTTGTCCCTAACTGGCACACTGACTGACATCACTTCCTGTACCCTTTTCTTGGCTCGGTGCTACAGTGTTGAAGAAAATAAAGTGTATTTCCTGGAAGCAGAGGCGTGTATCTCTGTAAGTGTACAGTGGAGCGGGAATCTCTGCTTTTGTATTCTCCTGATGTACATTTGTCACTTGACTGTTTTATGGCTTTTAATATGAATATGTGCTGACAAAGTATTTGTCCTGATGTTAGAAACTGACCAAATTTTCAGAATGCATTTTACTGTATGTAGGCTTTCCAATGGATTATGGACCAAATGGATGAATGATGCAACAAACAACTGTTGTTTTTTTGCAAACACACCAAGGAACAAAGTGATCAAAGCACTAGATCAACAGATAATAATGTATGTTCAGCTAAAGAGAGGAGATAATATGATATTCACTTCATGAGAGCAAGATGAGACAAACATTTTGGAATATTAATTGTGAACATTTTAGGCCTATTTATTTCTAACATTTACAGATTTCTTTTTTGCCTCTTGGATGTACAGTCAATCAGTGTCAAGGAAATATGAAACACAAACACACTTTAATGCATTAATTATGGTACCAAACAAACAACATTAAACAGGAGGTAATTCCTTTGTTAGAAGCATCCAATTAAATACTTTGAGATTTAAATCAGGGAAATATGACAGAGCGGGGTTGAGGATAAAACATATCCTGCTGCTGACAGTGGAGCTGAGCTGCTTCCTTTACAAAAGTGATGTTGATTTTATTTAACTTGTCACCATAAGGGGTTGTAAAAGGTAGTATTTGTGTAATCTTTTATTAAAAGAATCAGTGAAAATCTCACTTCATGAGAGCAGTATGAGTTAAAAGAAAAAGGGGGGAAGGGGAAAAAGTAACATTATTTATTTTAGTCACCATTTTTGTTTAGTTTTTCTTAGTGATTTTTGTAAAAAAAAAAAAAAAAGGGGGGGGGGGGAGAGAGAAAGTATCTGGGGCATTCACTGATTGGAAGAAGTTTGGACTTCTGAGTTTTTGACCAGTCTAGTCAGCAGCTGATTTCTTATTTTGTCTCTTAAAGGGATTTTTTTCCCCCCTGCCACTGAAATCGAATAGTAGGAAATGTGAGCAGCTTGTACAACAATAAAAACAGATCTTTGAATCCGTTTTATTTTATAACACACTGAACGTCTGTCGAATGACTAATGCATTCAAAGAAAATATCTGAACAAAATTACTGTTTAAATCATAGATGAAGTTAGGGTCCAAATTCACCTTGGAAAGGACTGTAAAAAGTGTCTGGTGACATCACTGGCTGGATTTCACACTGTTCAAATATATCAAAAGTGTTTGCTGGCACAGTCCTTCTCTCTGTATATCTCTGTCCCTCTCCCTCTCTGTCTCACTTCCTGTCCTACCTCTAATACTAAACCAGACTGGCTCAACGGCATTTAAGCAGAGTAGAATAATAAAAGGAGAATAATTAATGTCCTTCTACAAAAATAAATAAAGCCTGCAGTGATCTTAGGAGGCAAATTCAAGATTTCTGTTAGGCTCGTGTTATGCATACTTGATACTGGAGACCTCTCTGTCCCCCAACCAAAGCCAAAATTGAACAAATAAACTTTTAACTGTGTGGTTAGAAGCGTAGGTCAAGGTGAACGTCAGTCACTGGTGCTTAACCTTTCATGTCCATGTGTTTAACGCATTGTGAACAATCAGTCATTCTGCAGAGAGTCCCGTTCATGAACTCTGGAGAATCTCATCACAACTGAAAAGAGTGTTACGCTCACTAAAATGAAGGACAACGGAAGATGACAGCTTCTGATTTTACAATTTATATTTTAACCTCTGACAGTGGAAATTTCAGCATCGATTTCAGACACTTCGACTTGAAAGTCCCTGCAAAGCTATAGCGAATATGTTCGGAATGTAATTAGACGTAGAAGCAGACAGGGCACCCGAACTTTAAACACAATGACAATAAAAATGATAGAAGGAAGTTTGAATTCACAGTAACAAGAATCACCAAAGTACAGCGATCAAACAGAAAACAGGGCTGCTCAAGCGAATGAGGGCTCTTGGGGTGGAACATGTTGATGAATAATAATGTTTTCAAATATAAATACCCATAAAAACACTTTAAGCAAGAACATTAAAATGAGATGAAGAGTTAAGTTTAAAAAAAGTTGCAACTTTTCGTCCACATTTTCAGTTTAATACAGATCAAAAGATTCCAAAGTGGTGTTTTTTGCTGAGCTGGTGTTACAAGTTGCATCTCAGTCTTTCTATGTTACTGTGGTGAGGACACAACAACCTCAGCAGAGCTATTTATGAATATTCCACATCATTTTCTTTCAATATGTATGAAATCAATCACAAGGAGAACCACCCTGCTTACTGAAGAACACAGTGAAGGTACAGTTATGCTGAGGAAAAGCTGAGTCCCTCTTAAGATATCAAAAGAACAGTAACAAAGCTTACTAGGTTGATGAAATTAAGTGTTCAGCTTTTCTTTAGATCATCTTGCCTTACAACAAAAAGCCAATCCTTTGGCTTGCATGCCGACACCTCCGCACACCTACCAGTGAGTCATGCTAGAAGCGCATTTGTGTGTTAGGTATCCGTTTTCTCTTTGTGGTTGTTGCTCTGAACACAAATAATAAGAAATAGAAAAGGGGCGGCAATTTGAACATCACATGTTTTATAGCTACTGGTGCACATTCTCTGTTGGCACGAGCTTTAAGGTGACTGATTTTTGAATCAGCAGCGAGATGGTTTTCCTGCATATTAATTCAGTTTGAGACTCAGCTCAAGTCCCAGTAGCTTCGTTTCTGAAGCCACCGACTACCAGAGAGAATAAGCGAGGCGGTGAAAGTTTCTAAGTGCTTTTAACTTCTCAGCCTCAGTTCTAAAACCACAAAGTCTTGTTTCACTATTACACGTGGTTTTTACACCAACGACTGTCACTGAAAGTTGCCTTTCCTGATGCCTGTCTGAAATGAAGTGTGTTACTTTTAAGCTATTATGTTGCTTATTTTAATGTTCAAAACAAGCTTCCCTTAGGCTTTTTAAGGCCATTGTGGCTCCAGTGAACTACAGCAGTCTGGACAGCAGCCATGTTTTTTCTGGATTCCATAATCTAAACAAACTAATCTATTTCTGAGCCTTTGTTTGTTTGTTCCATTTTACAGTGGCTGTCAAGAATGAAAAACTGAACTGTTTCAGATCTTTCTCTTAATAATAATGCAGTCAGCATCAGCTTTTAAAGCTTAAGCAGCCGTTTTTAAATGGCTTCAAAGGGCTTTTTTTTGACACAATTTTAAATGTGCAGAGTTTCATTTGGTACAAATAAGAAACATATATCATCTCATTGAAATCTCTTAATTATATATATGTCCTACTTTCAGACTTAAAACTGTTACATAAATACAATAGTATCTATTAAATACATTTGCAATAGAACTTTGTCTAAAAGTGTTTCAACACCAACTTATTTGGTTACCTCAGAAAGGTTCACTTTTGACTAATATGAGCAACTAAATGTCAATATCTAAATTTAAAAGCCTGTGTGGCCATTACTGTGTGTCCTCTGTGACTTATTGCGGTTGGTGTAAAAGGCCTGACCTGGATAGAACACAACCAGTGATGAAAGAAGAAGAAGAAGAACTGAAAATGAGGACAGAAGCGGGGGAGAGAGGCAGACAGATTATGTGGTGGAACCAACAGATGCTAGCTTTATTTCCTGTGTCTTCTGGTTTTAGTCTAATAGAAATGACATATGCACTGGAAACAGAACCAAGGATTTTAACTAAAGGGACAGTTCAGGGCTTCTGAAGGGGTTAGGGCAGTTCAGACCATACCTCCTGTAGATAACTCTCGTAGCAGATTCCTTGAGTATAAACCAGATTAGTTGGTCCCTGGAACAAGAGGGGCCAGAACTAGGTTTTGTTATATATGAAGCATGCAATAGTGAAGCATTTCACTGGCTGAAAGAAGACTGACATGTATGCTTTGCTTATAAGAAAGAAAAGTTTGGCTGTGATAAATATGTCTGCTTGTGAAGAAGATGCTCGATCATAGTGTGAAAACCTAAGGAGTGCCGTCCTATACTATTATGCATACGCTGAAACTATAAGTGGAAAACTATGAGCTGTGAAAATCGTAACTAATCGACCAGCTAATATCAGTTTTAGTATATGAAGAACAGGAAGACAAAAAGTTGTAGAATTCTGCACAGAATGCACTTGTAAACTACTACTGGTAGATTTAGCAAGTTTTTACTTAAAGTTTTTTTGCATGAAAATAAATTAAAAAAAACTATAAATAAACAATAAAGATTATATTCTAGCCACAATAATCAGAATATAAGTGCACCAATTGCAGTTTTCTAGTGATCACAGCCTTTAAAAGGACTGATATGCTGATTCTGATTTTGACCAATATCATTTCTTTTTTGTTGGAATAGTTGCTAAATATTGCGATGAGGGGGCTAAAAGTAGGAAAAGTGGGGTGACTATTGTTTACTGTGCATATGCAGATGTGATCTGGTGGCAGGTCTGTCAGTCAGTCCTCTCAAGGCAAATGAAAAGGAGACAGAGGAAGATAAGAATCAGTGTATAAGATCGGCTTTACATGTGTCAGCTGATTGCAGATCTCCCAAAATGAAAGAAATCAGGGCTGATGTATTGTTGCACCCCTAATTATTATAGCCATAGTAGGAATAACCGTTTTGCTTTTGCTTATACATTTTTATTGAAACTCTTGAAACTGCCAAATTTTTACAGAATGTGTCTATGTCTATTAATAAAATGAGGCTGCACCAAAATAAAAGCTTAAAAATATTCTGTTGACTTATGTGAGCAGTACTTTATGAAGCTTAGCTGTTGTCACAGTTGTTTTGGACAGTTATGAGCATAGTCCAATGGTAATGTACATAGGAAATGGGGGCTGGAGGTGGTGGGCCACCAATTATCTTCCTGTGTGAAACACATACTGGGTACAAAACACGTAGGTTGTTTCTGCCCTAAGTAACAATCTGGAAGTAGAAGCAGTGAATTATAAAAATCTACAAAATAGCATTAAATAAAATTCCTGAGACATTTTCAGATTGGAAGTTTAAAAAACATAAATAATTCGCTCTAATCTTGGTTCCAAAGACTAGCCCAAATATCAAGAACCAAGAAAATAAAGTTATCCACTATTATCAACATTTTAACAGTAACTTTCTTTAAAACTTCTAAACTATCTTACCTATCTTATTTACCTAAATGTGTACTGGCAAAAAAAGTGTAGTCTCCTTACTTTTTTCCCTTTCTTTATATCTTTTGTTCTGATGTGCTCCCAAAGAATAAGAAAATCAGATCACTCTCCAGCTGGTGCTGTAATCTCTTGGAAGTCTCTGACAAGGAGCTGCGTTTTTCTTTGTTTGTCTGGCGGTTGTTTGTTATTCTCCATGTGAGTGGGGGGGAAAAAGTGAGTCTGCGTGCCCTCGGATGTGTTTGTGGGAGTGAGACGTGATGACATGTTCAGGGAGGGAATTGCCTGCGCTCCTTTGGGAGGAAATGGGTATAAGGGTCAAAGGCAGAGAGTGGAAATACTGATCCACCACAGGTTTTTGCCATTAGGCCTTCTGTTTTTATCACTTTGCGGGATCTTACTTTGTCTTAATCAGTTTAAACATGATCTTTAAGCTCCTAATAAGCTTCTGTCTCCCTGTGTTTGGATAAATGGTGAGGTGGCACAAAATTCAGCTCGAGATAGCCTTTTCCCTTGTCAGTATGGAAACAGTAAAACAGTAAAATGTGCCTGATTTTCTCACAACAAATGCAGGGGAGCTGTGCCATGCGTGATGCGCAGCTTTATGCTGATCTAACATAGACTTATTGGAGAGCACAGAAAGAGAGAACAATGGCTGTGTGTTCGAGGTTGAAAAAGAAGCCGACTTTTCCCCAGCGGTTTATCCCTCTGCTGAGGCACTATGTTTTCAGTCGGGGGAAAATTTACAATTGCCATCGAACTGTCTTACGCTCAAACTTTAATTGTTTCCACATGTTCCATCAGATTGCTGTTGGCAAGCTTCGCGGGTTTAATGCGGTGCATTTGAAATGTTAGCGGGTCCTGACTGGTACAAGGCTGTTGGATGAACTGAGAGGTGAAAACCTGACCCTGTTGTAGCCACATTTTACTGGCGGTATGCTGCTTTGCTTCAATGACTGAATCTTGTTATGTACCACGCTTCCTTTGGGTGATAAAGTAAAGACCCTAGCTTTGAGTAAGTGGGTCGTACAGATGGCAGACAGAACAGATGTGTACAGTGTGGCATGCCCTCATTCTTCAGTGCAGCCTGTAAACAACCCATAAGTCATGTTGCTTAAATGTAGCTTCATATATAATAAGCGCTGACATAGACCATAATTAAAACATAATCCTGTCCTTACTTAGGTTGCTCCCCTGTGTATGCACGACTCAATCATAACTTCAACTCTTTTGTCTAGTTGCCTGGATGATGTTCATTTTTGCTACTGGCTCATTTCTGTTGCCAACCAATACAAGGCTGTAAAAAACAAAACAAAAAAAAACCTTTTAAGCTTGGTGCTACGGGAGTTAAGACGGTAGAGAGCCATATGCAGTGTGAGAAGCACACAGATTCTGCCAACATCCGCAAACAGCCTCCAAAATGTTAGTTTTTGCCATGCTTGATTGTAGTGGAGCAGAATCTCCCCATCTTCCTCTATATTTATTGTATTTTGGTTATACATACAATAACCAAAATACAAAGTGGCATTAAAAAAGATGTTAAAAAGTCTTAAATTTGACTTGCTGAAACCTGCAGGTACCCTGATTAAGGTGTCTTGCCCTTTTTGACCAAAGCAACTACAAACTTCTCAGTATTTTACTGGGATTTGAATCAAATCTGAATAATTATATAAAGTTGTTATTTATTGCTTAGCTTCGTACTATCCAACATGTGCTTAGAGTTAGGGTTGAAAATTACAAATATATATTCCCTTAATATATATGTAATGTATCTGTTCTTTGTGATTTTTTTGCATTGAAGGGCCATTGCTTCGCAGTCCGTGTGAGCTGCTGCCGGTTGGGACCGGACACCCTGTGCAGGCCATCCTGAAGAGCTTCACCGCCATGTCAGGCTGTGCAAGCAAAGGCACCATGAGCCTGTCTCAGGAGGTCCACGTCATTAACCTGAGAGGACATGCTGCAGAGGGCCCAGACAGCACTCCTGCAAGAGTGAGTCATTCACACTTGAAAAACAAAGCTAAGAAAAGTCTGAGGATATCTTTTTCAAAAGACTAAAGTTCAACTTTGTCCCACTTAATCAGAATTAGCTCCGCCTCCTCATCTATGTAGCGCCTGAAAAAGGCCATCCTCTCATGTCCAGCTTGTGAGAAAATCCACACACTCTGTGCATTTTGATACACTGGTGTGATCTTTTAACACATAGCAGTATGTGATGAATTCACACTTATTCACCAAGTAAAGCGACTGTTATCTGAACCTGATCACATCAGCTTTCTCTAGCTGAACCTAAAGGAACGAGAAAAGGATCAAGTATTTTGTTGGTCCTCTTCATATATCCTGATAGTGAAGCCCCTCCCCATCTTCAGGGTTTATGCCGCAGATCCTTTGGCTGGATTGCGACTCGTCAGCGATAGCTTGAACGTGAATCATGTGTGAAGAAGTCTCACGTCTGGATTTTTAACTGTCACCACAGTGTGTAGGGTAGCATGCGCAGGCTTGCAGCTTGGAGCTGGTGAGTGGAATCCAGAAAGCAGCTTTGAGGTACCTGCAGCAGAAGAACTGTTCCTGCACTCCTGAGGCGTTTTACAACATAATAATAATAATACCCATTTGATAATCGCTCTCTCATACAGATGATAATTGCAAATAATAATTCCATTATTTTATTGAGAGATAGACGTTTTGCTTTTGTTGCATGTATCTTAAACCTAGATATCACAGGTTTAAACTGTGAATGTTCCTTTGTAGTCGACAACAGTGTGTAGCTTTTTAACTTTTTGCTTCTTGCTAGGCTATTCTGTAGAACACTAAAAGTCACTTTCATTTTTCCAAAAGCTAGTCTCAGCAAATGCGCCAAATTTATGAGACGTACAATTTTCCCTTCCTCATAATGTCTGCAGTTCACTCTGACCTGCTTGATTTTGGTTTCTATGTGAAAGCTCGACAGATCCAGAGTTTTTGGAGATACATCCAAAATGTAAACGTTCTGATCTTTGATCCACTTCATGTCTTTTGGCTTGTGACATGGTACTTCATAATATTGACTAGTATTGTGCCCACTTTGTATTTTGATCATACTCTGCTCATGGTGGTGTTTTTGGTTAGAAATGTAAGAAGCCCACTCCAAACACATGAACTGTATGGACACTTTACTGTGAAAAGTAAAGGCCTCAGTTTATGTGTAGATGTATAGCCACCCCTTTCATCCATAATTCTACAGCACATTCCAAAGGAGAAGACAGTTCTGGAGCTGCAACAAAATCTGTCACACTAAAGTTCATGATGATCCAGAAAACTGTTTTTTGCAGCAGTTTTTATGCAGTTTTTATGCAAAGTGAGTCCCTCATATTCTTTGGATGTAACCACTGATAACATAATAAGGCAATGGTTTGAAGCACAACTGTCATATCTACAAATTAATGGTTGGACTCAAATATTTTCTAAATGGAGTTAATTTCAGGGTCTGTAATCATTTAAATAATTGCAATTAATTGTATTTTAATAGAAACCATGCAACCCCTCCCCCAACAAAAAAAACATCAACTGCATTTTCAATTTAAAACCACTTCTTCCTGGTAAATTATTGAATAAATTGACAAATGAGCTCAACAATAAAGATATCTATTGTTTTGCATCTGCTATTTAGGTTATTGATCCACCAAATTGGTGCAAACCCCTGATTTGCACCAATCAGGGGTTGGTGCAAATCAACTTGTTTTAGCACAAGTGCTAAATGTGCTAAAACAACATTTAGCACTTGTTTTTAAATACTTCTTCAGAAATGTGGACTGTGATCTGTGATCGATCGCTGACATTAGCGTTGGGGACGTTTGTGCTTCTTCTACATGTTCAGCATCGAGATGCTATTTCAAGCTTGAATAGCTTCACTGATAGGCTAACTCCTTTTAGGACAACTTGAGAACAGCAACAGTCTTTTCCAGCATCCCATCGAATTGTTTTATGAAGCAAAAATTAGAACCCCAGTGACCCAAGAGTAGTGGCTTTGTCGTCCATGGTTGTTGCTTGTGGATGTTGCTTGTGCGTCAGATTTACAGTTGTAACAGAAATGCGCATATACAAGGGTTCCAGCCAGAAACTTGTAATGTAAAATCAAACAAACAATTAAAATAGCAACTAATTGCATTAAAATTTTTAATGCTTTAAAGTTAGTTAATCTAAATTAAGGTGTTAAAGTCTTGGCCCTACTACAAATCTGTCTATTCAGGAGTTTGAGTGAATTTATTCAAACTCTATCACAGGTGCAGTATGCAGCTAATAATTTATCAGATCAATATTATTTGCCTTGTCCTTCAGTAATCAGTTTTTTTGTGCACATTGTCTATTATTAACATAGAACCACATGAATCAACTGGAGATAAAGCCTTCTTCCTTTGTGACACCATTTACATTTACTTCCCAGTTTTCTAATGAAGCTACTGATCAACATGCTAAACCTAGTTTTTCCATTAGGCAGCAAACACTACATCACCTTGGTTCACTGTCAACTAACAGCTTCAAAATATGTTGGCTTTACTGAGGTTTAATCATGTGTGCTGTAATATTGATGAAATATCGCCAGAAATACATTCTGACGAGATAATCCCGTCTGTGTGCTTCATGAAGACTTGAGAACATGAAGGTGAAAAAAGGCCATAAATATAACTACTTCTTTAATCACTTTACTTTACACTTAGAGCTTAGTTTTTGCCTCTTAAGTAATGCTGTTTTCATTTCACACAAGGCCCTTGCCTCTAACCCGACTTAGCTTTTGGTTGTTTTTCTTTTTTTTTAAATAAACCCTCAAAACTCTACAAGTCTCCTGAGAGTTAAAGTTTATAATTTTTTTCCAGGGAGCCTCATATTTTCTTTTCAGAAATGTACAGAATGTTTTCTTTCATCAGTGAGCTCGGTATGTGGCTTTGGAGTCTAGTCATCTTCTTATATCTGTAGGTTCATCTTGCCCTAGAGTCCATCCTTGGCTACAGAAGGTCACTTTGGCACCAGCTGACCATGTGAAGCTCACTGTGGTTCTCAAGATCTTCGCTTTTGATTAGATAAGAGCCTCTGAAGGACAACCAGCGCCTCTACCCACTCTAGTGCCCTGTTTGGACTCAAATTCCTTCTCCGCCAGCCTTCAGCAGGAATGTGCTGGAGGTACACCATCACCAGCTTAATCTGCCCCTGATCTTTCATGACAGGAAGAAGAGGTTGTCTGATAGATTAAAGGAATTATGGGTAAATATAGAGAGATAAAGAGATCTCAAATCTCCTTGGCCACAGTCACTTGAAAGAGCAGAGCTAAACAGCCACTTTGTTCTCCATCATTTATCCTTGATGGCTCCAAGTAAACAGTTTGTCCTGCGATCAAGAGATTACATTGTGAAAGAGTTTCTCCCAAACCTTAAAGCTGATAATGTTTTTAGATCACCAGAGTTCCAAATAAAAACCTTATTAACTATAATTAAGTTAGTCAAGCACAAACTTTCTGTCCCACACAAGAGACTTTAGGATCTTCAACATGAGGCTCCAGAGCCGCAAGTGGCTTTCGAACCTTCCACAGTGGCTCCTAATACTTTTGACTAAAAATTAACAATAACTAGCTAATGTTTTTAAGCATAGCTCAAATAACGAAAGCAAGTTTTTAGTAGATTTTTCCTTTTCTCTTATGGAATAACGCATTGAATTTCCACAATAGAAGACTTTTCTTGGATTGATTTTTTTGTCTTTAGGTTTGAAACTTTTTTTTACATTATTTCAGCATCCCACAGAAAAGAGTTTATCCATTCCATTTGTTTTATTTTACCAACGTTTATGCTTTTCTTTATTTTAAACTAAACTTCTTCTAAAAAATGTCATCATATCACAGGAAACTAAATAACGGCTGTTTAACTTTATTGAAGAGAAAGCAGGCTCAGATTGGCTGCTATTTTTTAGTTTGTGAAACTATCCATTCAACTTTTGCACATCTGTACCAAAGGTGTCATCATATAAGAGAGTTGTGCTCCTATTTGGTGATCAGCCAGTTTCTGTTTATACTCGTATTCTGTAGTTGTTTTGGTGTTTCTCAAAGTTTCACTTGTTGCAGAGATACAGTGGATGTTTTTTCTTTTACTTTGAACAGATTTCATGTAACCCTGGGGTGTGATAAATCAGTTTCCTCCTTTAGCATCAGTTTGCTTTTTTTCAACCTGATCAGTGTGCAGTTGAAGAAGTCTCTCTCTCTCTCTGCTCTCCTCTTCACCTCCAAGAAAGGGAGAGCAGGTTGTGCTGGTGTGTTTTGAGCAACGGCCTTGCAGCACAGGGGACACCTGTGGCTGAGCGTCGGTCGTCTGCAACATGAAAACACAAACTGACCCTCTGAGTCACAGCGAGCAGCTGCACAGCTGAGTCTCGATGAGATACGGGGAGGAAATCAGCTTTTTCACATCGAGCTCATGAACTAATAAGGACAAGGGAGAATTTCAGACACACACCCTGCTGGTGCAGTGTGTGAAGCCTGCTTCGTGTGAAAATTGTGGTTCATCTCTGCTTTCTCTAAAGCAGTGAAGGATTTCCTGCGTGTGCCAGTGAAGGCTCTCTGCAGAGTCTGAACTGTTAGCCACAGGTGAACATGACTCGGAGTCAGCATTCTGGCTCCAGCCCAGTCTTTTTTACACCAATACTTTATCAGTAGGTTCAACAGAGTAACTCAGTAGTCACTGTGCATACATCATGGTGTGGGATAAACTTACATTCATAAGGCTTTCAGTGATATTACAGGACTGGTCTCAAAACAACAGCATTATCACTTAATGTAATAACTTCTGAGATAATTTATCATCCAGCAAAATTTGCTATGGTGACCGGCCTACTAGATGGTTTAATTGATGGCACCCAATTTATCAGGTGTCCCTGTTATTTATTGCTACTGTTGATCCATGTCAGTGTGTTTCTTTCATACTGAAATTCCATTTCTCTAAGTGATTATAGTAAAATAAAGCTAAAGAGTAGTGGCATGTAATTCATTTTCCGTTAAGGTCTCTTAAGGAGCTATGAGCCGTGTTGATGGTTGCACCAGACCATCTGAAATTTATTCTGCCAGATAGAAACGTGCAGATTTAACCTTTTTATTTTTTCTCTTCCTCTCTTAAACTCTTGATTTTTAATATCTACGTCCTCTAAATATGAGACTTCTTGTTTCATACTCTTAAGTCTCTGTTTTCATAAAGTTCTGAGCTCTGATATAAGCATGTCTAGACATTTCTTTTTTTTATCTTTCCCTTGTGTTATTAGCATTTGTCTGAAATAAGACGTGATGTTTTCTTCAGCTTCAGTGGCCCTGAACAGAGTAACAGAAACCCCTCTCCTCTCTTTTACGCATGCAGGCCCCCGAAGAGAGCGGGGACGGACTTGATTCGAAAGCATTACCTATAAATAGGCCAAGTAAGAGTTAGCGTGAAAGCTGTAGCGCTTGGATGAAACGCAAGGCTTCACTACACTGTGGTTTCCTAAAAAGAAGTATGAAACGCTTTCACGGTTTCAGAGAATGACAGTGACTTTTACTTTAAAGAAAATGAGATTCAGGCAGAGTGGCCTGCTCATATTTCATTTGAGCTTTAATCCTTCAGGGATGTTGTAGTCATATTTTTACAGGTTGACCCAAAGAAAGAACAGTTGCCTCATTCTGGCTCCTCTGCTCTGGATTCAAGATCCAGGTATTGAGTTTTTAGCATTTTTCCACATGCTTTGCTTTCGAGCAGTGTATTGCGCCATGGCGACGACCTGGAAACGTGTATTAGCTTGGCGCAAAATACAGCATTTCAAAACAGAGTCCCGAGGGGGGACATAAACAAACAGGCCGTTGATATCTCAAATCGTTCCTCATTCTCTAATCAGTGCAACAGACATCAAATGTGGCCGCAGACCCTGATCAGGGTGAGGCAGAGCAGATGATTGCTTTATCAGCTGGAATTCACAGATATCATAGACTGTGTAAGTGACTGGCTGGAGGAGCTCACCAGGCACAAACAAGCGGTGAGAACAGATCTAAGCTGAGCTCACACACTAAACAAAACACACACATTGGGAGCTGGCAAAGTTTGCTCTCAGGCCTGCTCTCAGTGGTTCGTTACCACTGAAGCCAGGATTTTGCCACATTGTATTCCCTTTAGGTGACTGTGCTTTTGCCAGATTTTGTTTAAGCCTTTTAGGTTTTTGTGGCAATAAAAACATAAACTAGATTATGTTCATAGCATCAACCAGCAAGCTTGTCACTTTGGTTGAAACTTGTGCAGTTTCAGCTTCGGCCGCTGCTAATTTAATCAGCGGGTCCACACAGCTGGTGCAGCCAACTGTGTGGGCCTACAGACATTATAACAGTTTGGCAACAATGCACACACTCCCTGTGCATCTGAAGAAATGCATTTCTTTTCTTTAAAAAAACACATTAAAAAAGAACAGCAGAAAAGCACACTGTTATCCACACCTCCACAATGCTCCATTAGATACCAGGATTGCGGTCTCATTATATGTCCATTTATGGGGAGCTTAAGCAGTAGAACCACATGCACAACAGCAGAGGCCCAGTCAATTCACTCATGCACACATGGAATCCAAGATTTGGCTCTTGCATCTTCTGCTCTGAATTTGCTTGTTTAATATAGGAATCAATGACTCTCTAAATCCCCTTAACAAATAAATGTATTGGCATTAATATTAGTTTTAAAGTCTACTTTTTTGCATTTTATCTCTGCCAAACCATGCTTTTGTATTACGTGATAAGTCAGCACAAAGTAGTGCCACCTTGTGGAGGTAAAATATATGTACTTTTCAAAAATGTTTTAATAAGCAGAAAACTGAAAAGTGTGACATGGACTCATCGCAACCCGTTACCCTTACAAGACCCCTGATAAGTGTAATCACTCTGTTGACTCTTGCAGGGGAGGTTTGTTGGAGAACATTAGTGAACCAAAAGCATCATAAACAGAAAGTGGCACAGGTTAGGGAAAAGGTTGGTTAGGAAGTACAATTAAGTACATCAGCAGAAAATAGAAAGAACATGTCACAGCTGCAAACTCACCAAAACCTTCAAGGAAGTTGGTCAGAGTTGATGAGAAGATGGGTGGCATTAAATGCAGGTCAATCCTGAAAGAAAACCTGTTCTCTTTCTAGAAAGAAAATAGTTGTGTTCCTACTATGAATGTGGGCCAAACTTTGATATTCTGCTAATGTTGAAAGAACACAATTTCTCAATTGTGTGTTTGCATTAAGCAGAAAAATGCAATTGAAGTCACCTGTGAATAAGCTTGTTCATGCAATAACTCATTAAAAAACATGCCGCGCCATCATCTTATACCACTTCCTGTCATCTTCTTTGTTTTTTCTGCCAGTAGTAACATCCCGTTGCTAATCATGTGATTAGTGTGATGCAAAACAAGTGTTTCCCTTGCAGTTTTGCAAAATACACTCATTTTGATACTGCCAGAAAACCACCTCCTCCAAACACCAAATCTTCAGATTGAAAAATTAGAGGTTTTTCAAAAGTGGCGTGTTTCCATTAAGCAAATTGCACAATTTTAAGGTTAGTGGACATAGAGATAGGGACCCAAACCACACAGCCAGAGCTACACTGGAATAGTTCAGATCAAAGGATGTTCATGTAGTAGAATCATTGGCAAAGCCATCTTCTTGGTATTCCAAAAATGAGCAAAATATTCAGTTTCTAATGTTCAAAGAGTACAGAGACGTCCCTCAACAGACCAGAAGCTGTTAGTGCTGTGAGCCACGGTTCTGCAAAGGATTAACTGCGGTGGGGGCTGAATCTAAATGCTTGCAATGGACCGTGTAAGACTTCCTCCCAGTTCACAATTAGCCACCTAATAAAATACATGAAAGTTTGTGGTTTCAAAGGCAACAAGATCCATTTAAGGGATTTGAATACTTTTGCAAGGATCTGTAGATCTGTTCCAATCTTTTTAAAGGTTTTTATCCAAAATCCCCATCTGACTTTGACGTCTTTTGGGCTCTTTCTTCTCCTTTGGTTTTCTCCAGTGTCTGACATTGAGCAGAGTGCAGACTGATAAGCATCGCAGTTCATGGGGAAAAGCTCCAGGTAGAGTCCCTATCACGCTGGAAAATGTGGATCGGACTGATAAGAGCCATTGGTTTGCCTTGCTTCCATCACTGAGCTCCTTGGCTACAGGTCCATGATCCTCCTTCCTCCCTTTGTGTAACTGCAATGATCCAGAAAGAACCAAGATGTAGACAGACAAGATACACCCTCATATACAAACACACATCAGATAACTGAACAGATTGGTCCTCAGCAGGTCGAAGCTGTTTGATTTTAAGCTAACCTTAGCAGTGCTCCTTTGTGAGATATCCTTCTAAAATGTTTTTGTTGTAATTTCAGTTTCCTTAAAGTGAGCTCCTGATGTTCATGTTTTGGGACGCCTTGTGCTTTCATTCTTTCTTGAGCTGATAATTGTTTCCTGGGAGGGAGAGTGTTTGGCCAGATTAGCCTTACTTTTTTCCTAATTATAGGATGTTTTGGGTTTTCTTCTGAATCACTGAGGCTCATCAGGCACTTAATTACCTCTGTCAATAAAGGAAACTCCCTTTTCCTGCAAGGCCACTCTGACCTGGAGCTCATCCTGCGGGGTCGACTGCCGTGTACGCCACAGGGCACAGTGTTTGACTTAAAAGGGTATCACATGACCGTGTTGATGCACACTCTTTGTAAAACACTCTTGAAAGGTAGTGTAATTTACTCGCCTCAGAAGATCATAAAATTAGAACCACATGCTCAGGACAGGAGAAGCAAATCACCCACAACAATTACAGCACAAGATCACCAGTGGGATTTAAAAGCACCCACGTGGGTTTGTTTTACAGTGAAGAGACATCTAGGAGAAATCTTCTTCAGTGTCTTTAAGTCAAGTCAAGTTTATTTGTGTAGCATATTTCTGCAACAATTCAGTTCAAAGTGCTTTACACCATAAAAACATTACAGAGATACCGATTACGAAACCAGCAATAAACATTTTGTTTTGTCAAATGCAATCATAAAGCAAATATACATCAAATATGTTGATATATGTTCCACTTACTACTAATCAAAGGCATATCTAAGCTGGTGGGTTTTTAGCCTTTTCTTAAAAGAACTCACTGTTTCAGGATCTTTGCAGTTTTCTGGGAGTCTGTTCCAGATTTGTGGTGCATAGAAGCTGAATGCTGCTTCTCCATCTTTTGGTTCTGTTTCTGGGAATGCAGAGCAGAACCAGAACCAGAAGACCTGAGTGGTTTGGAAGGTTTTTGCAACAAATCTTTAATGTACTTTTTGATTTTTCAGTTGGTAGGGTTTGTTGTTTGGAGTCAACATTCCCTGGTTTGGTTATTGTTTCTCTTGTATAACTCCATTGTTTACATGCTGGCTTCTTGATCTGCCATGCGTGCACAGCTCCAGCTGTCGTCCCCCGTGTGAAGTCTAATTTCAGTAACACAATATGCCTGGACAAACCTACATCAGTAGCTGCTGGCTGACACACCCCAGGACCCTCTCAATCCCAGTTCCAGCCTCCTAATAATCCATAAGCCCCAGCCTCCTGTCTCCAAACAAACATGGCTGATCCTGGCAGAAATCACAAGAGGTACTCCCATGTTTTCTGCACCTCTTCTTCCCAGGCCCAGCTTGCTATGAAGAGGTTTCCTGCCAAACCCACAAGCTATGCCAGAGCCTCATGATGGCAGATCTACAGGGAGAGATGTCAACACCAGCTACTTCTGTTCCTGAGTCCTCAACAATCACTTGCAAACCAGTGACGCTGTGGGTTGCTGGACTCATCCTCTGTCTGCCATTGATGTTTACAAGTCATTTTTTCCAAGGGCAGATCAAATCTCAAGTCTCAAATGATTGAAATTACCCACTCTCTGCCTGGAACTCACACTTGCTGTGGATTATGTTCTCATTTATTAGTTATTCCTAGACCTGATTTAAAATATGGACATTTAACACCTTTACAGTTTTCTGAACATGGAATTGCACTTGCAAAAAATGGCCTTGAATTGTGCTTACCGTATTTTCCAGACTATAAGTCGCATTTATTTAGAAATTGAAAAATGTCACACATTTAGCAACTGATGAAAGGTTCTGGTGACACTTTGTATTCATTTGCTTTTTAACAAACTCACGGAAATGGTCAACCTTGGCTTGGAAGTCTGCTGTCAGTTTCTGACGCACCAGTGTCCATTCTCTTAGTCAGGAACGACTTTGCGGCGGAGGAGAAGGCTCGTCTGCAAAGTCATAGATTAATCTCCTTGGCAACCACCAGGACGTGGAGATGTAACTGTCTCACAAGTTTCACAGAACATTATTCAAGGACCCAACTGTGGAGTCATTCTTCCAGCTCTGGCCAGCTAGCTTTACGTCTGCGATTAGCTTTCCTACAGAAAGTAATGTTTAATCCTTGGTTCATGTCTGTCATTATGAATGAACATTTATCGCATCAGTTAAAAAAAAAAAAGATCCATGAAGAGTAAAAATAAATAAATAAAAAAAAAAAATAAAAAAACATATATATATATATATTTATATATATATATATATATATATATATATATATATATATATAGTGCAAAACCAGCCAAAGTATGAAAAAAATGGCAACTTTTAGTCTGGAAAATTTGGTAATTACTTTAAAAAATATTTATGTACACTAACAAAGATAGAAATATGCATTTATGTTCAAAGGAATCTTGGTCAAATATGTTCTTCTTAATAAGTCAAACAGGAAGTACCATTTAATATGAAGAACCAGAAGTGACCTGATTTATGTTGTTAGTTTAACAGCAAGAGATTTATTTGTTGAGACTTTGGTAAGTTTGTTTTGGTCAGAAATGTCTGTGTGCTCATTATTCCAAATCTACAACTGTAAACAAGTTGTTATGAACGTTTCGTAGCTCGAGGTCTTTGAATGTCCCAGGTTAATAAATCCAACGCACCTTTAACTGGAGAATCTGCTGTCAGAGTAGTGGCCTGTGGTTTTCATTCTGTAAATCCTTGCTTAATGGCTCCGTTAAATAAAAACAGACAAACTTGGAAGCTGCTGAGAACTCCTTTTACAGGCATTTTTCATTAGAATACATTACCGTAACTCAGAGGGGGTAACATTAATCAAATAATGGATTACTTTCACCTCTGATTAGACTTTTATCACTTTAAATTAAAAAAAGATTACTCATAAGACTCAGTTCCCAATACGATCCAGGCCAAGTCTTTCTTTTGCCACTTCAGTGCGATTAGATACTAATTAGCAACCTCAAGTCAAGCCCAGTCCTCCTATCTGCCTAATCTCTCAAAAAGAAATTGTCCAGAGTTATCACAATTTTCGACCCTCATTGCTTCCTGGCAAGTCCCCTTCTCAGCGCTCTGTTTATGCGCGTGTGCTCAGGTGACTCACGTCTTCTGGAAATGTTTCTGTCTGGCTTTAAAATTCCTCCTTTTTTAACAAGTCTCCCCCTCGCTCTCATTCTTCTTTTACCCCCTGTTCCATCTCTCAAAGCCAGGACCTCAAAGCCAAGCCAGGTATGATTATATCTTGGTTGTTATTATTCTCAGAGGAACAACACATTTCCCAGTGTCTGGAGTAAAGACGGCGTGAAGAAGAGGAGGTGGAGGGGGGGCATCTGGAGGAAAGACAACGAGTCTGTGATCTGTTTATTTAGATCCTCATCCAGATTGCCTCATAGATAAGTGTTAGGTAATTTCTTCCATTTTCCTGTCTCAACGGTTCTTGCAGCATCGCCATTTTTAAACATTCTGCTTTATGTTCCTCTCCTCCTGGGGTAAAATATTTGGGCTTTGATGCTTCTGTTTTCTCTCTTCGTAGTGCTTCTCTCTCCTTCTAAATTACTTTATCAGGGACAGATTTTGTAAATGCAGCAGTGATTTTATTCATAATGGAAACCCCCCCCAAACAAAACCCACTGACGTTCTTAAGTAGAAAACATCTGAACCTAATTTTCAGCCAGAATCTTGAGTGATTACAAGAAAATATGAAATTCTTATTTTTCCTCATTAATGTGATTGCTCTAACTGAAAAATTGAAAACCGACCAATGGCTCTAAAATTCAGAACCATTTTGTATGAAACAGTCTGGCTTTACAGAGTATACATTTTAAGATTATTCTCCAGCATTTATTGATGTATCAATATCATTCCTTCACAGTATGATTACACATTTGTATATCAGTGATACAAAAACAGCTGATTAATTATACAAACACTTTTATGTATGAATATGAATCTAGAACTTTGCAAAAATATGTTAACCTCCTGAAACATTCCCCTTTTTGTCACCTTGCAATCACAACGTTCTTCACACTTTTCTTTTTTTTTTTTTTTTAGATCATAGCACAACACCAACCAGTCCACATTTGTAAAGTGTTTTTAAAATAAAAAATGTGTGACATTTTTATTCAGACCAGAGAACCTCCTTCTACACGTTTGCCTTGTCCCATACATGGTAAAACGTGGCAAACTTCTTACTTTCTTCTTGTAACTTTTATCCAACTAATTGTCCTGGTAGCAGTTTCTCCAACCTGAGCTGTGGCTTAGTTTTTTGTAGGTTTCCATTTTGTGTTAATGGATTGATAAGTAATCAATGTGATGTGCAGAGCTTTGGATACGTTTATTTTCGACAGGCTGTTATTCTTTTATGACTTTGCTCATCTTCATTTAGGTAAATCACACCATATTAAAAGTAAAACAAAAACAACTGAGGCAGATTCAGACTGTTTTCCTCCACTATGCTGGAACTACAATAATAATATACCTAGCCCATGCTTGAAAGTTAATTATTTCTCCTCTTTGCTTTGATCTTCCCATGGTGAAAATTTCCCTGTAAGATCTTTGCTACAAAAACAGAGAAAGAAAAAAGTGCAAAGTAAATAACATGTAGTTTGTAAAATGTTAATACAATTAAAGCAGATGTGCTACTCTGCTTGAACTTGTCTTTACACCAAGCATTTAAATAATTGTCAGTGATCTTTAATTAAAGAACAGCAAAGTGTAGATGT